>NQII01000911.1:358137-456072 GCA_002778355.1 Clitarchus hookeri | reverse complement strand
GCCAATTTTAGAAAGGGTTGCACGTCTGTCACGTTTAATGATTCTCGTCAGTCGTCATTTGTCCCATTCTTTCACGATCTTTTTCCGGCCGCAGCGATGTCGAAGATGTGATGTTTTACCGGATTCCCGATATTCACGGTGCACTCGTGAAATGGTCGTACGCGAGCATCCAAATGTTATCGCTACCTTGGAGATGCTATGTCCCATCTCTCGTGCGCCGACTATAACACCGCATTCAAACTCACTTAAATCTTGATAACCTGCCATTGTAGCAGCAGTAACCAATCTAGCTGCCAACCGCATCGCGTTACTCTTATTGGTTCCATACCTCTGTTATTTGCATGCGCACGCCTATACCAGTTTTTTTGGCTCTTCAGTGTATGAACAGCGTACAACATGTGCTGCCTCCTAGAGCTCTAACCATTTTTACATTAAACATTTATGGTAGAAGAGTCTCCAATTCGGTGCATGGGATGCGAGGTCGATAGACACGAATCTCAAAGTATAGTTAAACTGGCAATATAAATATTAAAGTTTTAGTATAGGCTGGCCGACTCAGTTGCTATACAGACTTCGAAGAGTGAACAATGGCTACGGAAAACGTGCTCTTCTTCGTCGATGGATAATATTCGGGAAAGTTATTTGTTTCACTACTGCAAGAATCCTTTCCTTAAATCTGCCGTGCCCATCGACATGAGACTGGTTGTCCTCAAAATATGAAGTGTGTTATCTTATCATGTGAAAAGTGCAAATCATATTTGCGAAGGCACGATAGCTTAAAAAGGCACATTGCAACATGCAAAGCTCTCCTTCCTGCACGTGTCATTCAGTATTTGATAAGATTAAAGCATGCTTTTGATGGGGAGATACCTGCGAAAGAAAAATTCGTATTGTCAAACTCATTAAATACTTCGTACCCAACCATGAAAACAATGACTGCATCAGTCACATCTCCTAGACATCCATGCAACTACTGTAACATGACATTTGTATATGCCTGCAATGCGAAGTCATGTACAGCATAAATGCAAACTGAATCCGTGTCTCACAGGCTATCGATGTAATAAGTTTCAAGGTTTGTTCACTTGCACAGACAGTTTAAACATACATATGACAAAGTACAAATACCTTGTTCCTCTACCTGCTATGCAACAAACCTGTGACAATCAGGTGCTTGCTGTATCGAGTATTGGTATACCTACCATCACCAACTTCCGACCTTCATGTGAACAATGTACACAATCATTCACCAATGTGGAGGAAACAATGTTGCTCTTGTGGTAAGATCTTTAGTAAAAGTAGCAACACACGGTGGCATGAGAGATGTAAACACTGTGTGGCGGAGAGAGGTCAGGTTTATTGTTAAAGAGTTTGTCATCATTTTAAGCTACAGTGAAAGCCCTATTAGAAACTTTTCAAGGGACTGGGGGAAAAAAATATGTAGGAAAGCGTAAAATCAGGGGGTGTAATGCAGTGGTTCTACTGCATACATGTCCGTGTTAAATAAAAATAACTTGCAGCTGTATGGCAATGTAGTAAACTAGATACAATACCTATCTGAATTTTTTGTTTACAGAATGCATAAAAAAAACTTAAATCCCACTGACGAAATATGAAGATATGTGCATATATATAGCAAGTGAAATTGTCGAAATCGTCTTTGTTGTTATTCGAATTTCAAAGAGTGAACATCATCTCGAGCGAAGACGGAAAATACACCAGAAATCAATTTGTCCTGTTTCTGCAAGAAGTCATTTTCTAAAATCTTTAATGCCCGTCGACATGAGACTGGCTGTTCTATGAACATGAATCAATCTACCTTAACATGTGAACAGTGCAAGTCTCAATTTGGACGATATGATAACTTAAAAAGACATCCTGCAACATGTGATGGACTCTCTCCTGTGCCAGCTAAGAAATGTAGTGTATTCTCTGCATCCAAAACATGTGAAGGTCAGGCACCTGCTGCATTGGATACTGGTGCACTGTCACCATCGGCAACATCAGATCTGGGCATGAACATTGCAAACAATTCTCCACAGGCATCAAGATATCGATGTTGCTACTGCAGCAAGACCTCTAGTTAAAGTTGCAAAGCTCATCAACATAATAAAACTGGAAAATGTTTGAAGAAGATGAGAGGTGCTCTTGTAACTCGCTGGTGTTATAAGTGTGGTCGTAAGTTCACTTGTTATTAAGTAAAAAACACTCTAGACTAAGTGCCATGCGAAATATATCTTCAGCAGGAGTCATATGACAACCATACAAAAATTTATACATAAAAACTCCTTCGCCTGTATGTGTTGCAAGCTTACCAAATGAGGATGGATTCATACTGAAAGAATCTGCTTTCCGTGGTCTAATGAAGATGTATGTTGCATCTAATTCGTCAGGCACTGCGTAAGATATTTGTACATATCTTAAACTTATGAAGCAGAATATTGTAGATCAACTTACATATGAGATCGAAAACGAAGGTACTGTAGAATATAATATATGGTTGGAATGTCAATATATCAAACCTGAACCACATGGAAAAGAATACAGTGAGAGAGCCTTCAAGGCCACGAATGTGCCTCTGTATAACACATACGAAATCAAATACAGTGTTGAAGCTAGTATAAAGAAGATTTGCCACGAGGAAGAAGAATACATGGGAAAGGGTTCAGGTTGGACATTATATACAGTAGATAAGCTACAGTTGAGAACAAATTCACTTAGGCCACCTAACAAATAGGTGCTTACTATTTTCCCTCTACCCCACTACAGAGAGAACTACAACATAGCTTTATATTCAGCAAGCAGAATGGAGGTATAAAATACTGCAAATGCAAAAATTCACACAGTTGTTAAACTCTCATGTACGGCACCGGTACTGCATGAAGGTAGCAGAGAGGAGTCAGCAGTGAAGAGTCAGCACTACATAGTAGTACAAGTGTTGGAATTCACATATGATTGAAGATGATGAAAACCACTGAGGGTGTGCAATCGAGTATGTCCTGTACGACTACATGTGAAACATCACCGAGTGTTCAACAATTACGTGGAAAACAATGCAGTTACTGTGACAAGGCCTTCAGTAAAAGTTGCAATGCACGTCGGCATGAACAGAGCGAATGTACAAAGAAACCGACCTCCAGAATACTAACATGTGATATGTGTGGTGCAACATTTGGTAGATGTGATAATCTAAAGAGACACATTGGTACATGTAAAAGGAACGCATGTTTACTTGGCACAAGACAGCATGCATTGAACTTATTGTCGCAAGACAATGCTGTGGCTAGCTTTCCTGGTGATTCGTCGTGTAAACTAACGATGACTCGAGTGCCCATAACCTTACCCAGGCCTACATCGTGTTCCAAAACAGTGTGTGAAGAAGGAAATACGAGAGTTGCAGACATTTACTATAAGAGTGCGAGTCATACATACCGTCAGAAGTTGTGAACAACAAACATGCACCGCTAACATGTAAGGTGAAAAACGAAGATGCTACAACTATCCAGGACATCGAGAACAAAAATGTGACCCCCAAGTCTGCTGGTGATTATGTGAAATATGCATATTCTATTGATGATGATGAACTGCCGACATCGGCAAGGCACAAGCGTAAACATGTTGCTGAAGATAAGAGCTACTTGAAGTTGGGACAGAAGAAACGCAGATTCGAACATGGTGCTCTGGCCCAGAGGTATCTAACAGCCTACTCATCACAGAAGAACATAGATGCAGACATTTATCGCGAACCTTCTGCGAAGAGTGACGTGAAGTCTAGCTGCTTATTTTCTGAAGACCCCAATGGCTTGGTTGACAGACCACTGGTTTTGGTTCCATTGCAGATAAGTGGATATCTTTCTGTCAGCGAATAGATAAATTCGATTATTGAGAGCTCAGAGCTACAGGCTTTATTGAATGTTTGTGTATGATTTGGTTAAAAATATGAATAAATACAAAAAATTAAAAAATACCGTTTTAATTTTTAATTTTCTATCGACTAAGAAATGTACCTACTGCTATGTGTTTATAAATGTTTGGAAGGCTGCAAGTGAATGTCCTGCTACAATAATTCCACTCACTTCCCGAAGAACGACAAATATTGTCTTTGCGCTTCTTGCTATGTCTATTCAGACTATCACTGCGGGCGAACATGGATGACTACTCTTATGTTGTTGTGATGATAACGATGCAGTCACTGTTACAGATGATAAGTCTTCAACCAATGATTCCGTCTTTATGTTGTAACAGAGTACACGGTCGTGGTAGATAAATGTAGACATAGTGATCTGCTTTCTGCCACCCTCGACGACGAAGTGGGGACCATTTTTTTCATGATGAATGCTTTTATAAGATTATCACTTCATGATGGTTCGTATTGTCCGTCTCGCGTTGTCACCGTGTGACATGCTTGTTACCTACTTATAAATGTCTGACAGGCTGCAAGTATTTCAGATAAACATACATTGAGTACGGACATGTACGAAAATATTTTGCTGGAGATATAGTTAATTGCGATTTTTTCATAATGATCTCGATACTTAAATATGTAGATATATATATAACACAAAAGTTTTTTAATTGCATATTATGTTGTATTTTTAGCTGTGAGATGATTGGACTCTATGGGGTATGAACCTGCTATACCTTACTTTCAAGGATGATGTACTGTCTCCACCACCATCGGGATACATGAGTTATTTTCTATAAACAGTACATAGCAGTGTCGTCTCTCTTGCATGACTTATGGTTTAAATGTAAGTTCTTTCGTATGTGCTTACAGTTCTAGCACTATAAATGCTATGTATTCAAATAAGTACATTCATACATTTAGTATTTAAAATGGGATAAATTGATACCTTGTAATGTAAAACTGAATTCCACTCGTAAAGGGAAGTACATGTGTGTGACCCAGCTGGTCTGCCACTCTGGAGCCTGACGTGTCTCTCTTGGCTAGTGTTATGCATCCTCCCTTCGACTTGCCGAGACCTACAGGATGCTCGCGCCACCGGCCGACCATTTGGGCTGCCTTACAGAATCCCAAGATGTTAGTTGATAACCCAATGTCGGTCGGGTAAGACTCTTTCTGCTGCCAGTGTTGTGAGTGTTGGCCGTACCCTGAATGTCATGATTTCGTTACAGTCGGTTCGTAAGGAAGTCGTTTGCTATTCTGTTGTACTGACCAGGATGGCCTGGTCTTGTCTAGCATCGTATACATGTCGTACAGCACCCGACACTCATGTAATATGTGATTGCGCTGGTTGGTAAGTGCTTATAACCATTTTCCCTTTACATATTATTTTTATATCTGTTTGCATCAGTGTGTAGCATTGTTGTCCTCTTATTGTTCCCGCACTTCACAATGGTAAATTTTTCGCCTAATATAACGAACAGCGCTCGATGCTCGCGCAATATATATTGGTTGTTAATGCTTATAACTATTTGTTTTTATAATTATTATTTTTATATCTATTTGCATTGTCGCATAGCAGTGACGCCTCTCTCGCGCGACTAATGGTTTAAATGTATATTGTTTTGTGTCAAGCAAAGAAACACAGTCTTTACAAGTCGTAAAACGTGTATCATACTTGACACATTGTACATATTTTTGGGGTTGGCCCTTGTGGTCAATCCTTTTTATCATGTTGATGTGACAGCAACACTGATATCACTATTATGGGCTATGGTTCCATCAATATAGTTTATATATACACGTGACTCATGAAGTCATGCTCGTTATGTACTTGCGTATATGCCAGTCCTTTATTGTTTGTTATGTGACTGATTTTTATGTACAGGACGGTTTCTTATCTTTTACACTTGGTTCCCCCAACCTTCACGTTAGGCTGACTGGGTTAATTTATATTAACACGTATGTGTTTTAATGTAACCCGCTACTACATATGTCTTATTATCAGTGTAATTGTATAAATCTTTATTTTTCATTATATGCCTGCTTGTTAATGGTTAACCATGCTACCGATTACTCGGGCCACCGGCCCTTGTGTCGGAATGATGGTGTATATATTTTACCATTACCTATGACAATGTACATCATGCACATGTGTATAGATCTTGTTTTTTGCATATAGTTGTTTGTTGTATGTTACACATGCTGACTTTTATTTAAGTATATATTTTCACATTTATATATACAGCCTGGATGTCGGTGGGCAAATGGGGGCTAGCTGTAGCTGAGGGGGATCCGAGTGGGTAGACTCCTGTGGTAGCAGACGACAAGGGCGGCAGTGGGTGATTGACGAGTTCGTGCAGGCCGATGTGTATGTGTGGACTATTTCAGACCCTACACTCCTACATGCAACGGTAACTTTGCGATGCGCCTGTATGTATACCTTTATTTTCTTTACATATCTGAATGGTTGTTATATGTTCCCGAACATCAAAAGTTTGGAAATGCTTACCAACTATGCTTGTAACAGTGCTTAAGGCCTACTTGCTCTTTTCTCCTTGATTACAGTTGGAAGTTATGAAGGTGATATGAATTTATTGGTCGTAGCTGCGGTGGGTGGAAAACAGCAGGCAACTATGCTTACAAGAGGGCTTAATGTGTACTTGTCCCTACAACCATGTTTGTCATCGGAGGTGAGAGACCTATGATATGAATTTGGTTACTATAGCTTCTGTGGGTGGGAAATGGCATCCAACTATACTTACATGAAGGCCTAAGGTGTACTTGGCTTTGCGGTCATTTAGGTCGTCGCAAGTGATGCCTATGTTATGAAATTGGTGACTATAACCCCAGTGGATGGGAAAGGGTAGCCAACTATTCTTATATGAGGGCTTGACACTACCATCCTGTTCGTTATCGGCAGCGATGTCTATGTTATGAATTTGATGGCTATTGCTAAGGTGGATGGGAAAAGATGGTCGACTATGCTTATAAGATGCCTTTAAGTTTACTTGACCTTACCACTCTGTTCTTCATCAGAAGAGATGTTTATGAGATGAATTTGATGCCTATAGTTTTGCTGAGTGGGAAATAGTGGGCAACTATGCTTATAAGAAGGCTTAGGGCATGCTTGACTCTGCGGCCCTATTCATCGTCGGGGGCGATGACTGTGTTATGAATTGGGTGACTATCTTTAATGATTCAGAAATTACAACAAACTGCGCTTATAATTGGTTTTAGGGCCTACTTGATCCTGCAGTCGTTTTCGTCGTAGGGGATAATACCTATGTAATGAATTTGGTGGCTGTATCTTGAACAGTTTGGAAATTACATCCAACTATGCTTATAAGTGCACTTAGGGCGTACTCGACCATGCGGCTCTTTTCGTCATCGGGGTGATACCTATGTTATGAATTTGGTGGTTGTATCTTAAATTGTTCGGAAATTACAGTCAACTATGCTTATAAGGGCTTTTAGGACACACTCGATCCTGCAGACTTTTTCGTTGTGGGGGATGATGCCTATCTTATGAATTTGGTGACTGTATTTTAAAGGGTTCAGAAATTAGTCAACTATGCTTATAAGTGCACTTAAGACATACATGGCTCTGCAGTCCTTTTCGTTGTCTGGGGTGATGTCTATGTTATAAATTTGTTTACTATATGTAATTTGCGAAAATTATAGCCAACTATGCTTATAAGTCGGCTTAGGGCATACTTGACCCTTTAGTCCTTTTCGCCATCGGGGGTGATGCCTATATTATTAATTTGGTTACTATATATTAAACAGTTCGGAAATTACAGTCAACTATGCTTATAGGTGGGCTTAGGACATACTTGAAGCATGCGCGGTGTGACTCTAGCTTAGCGTGTGTGGGCAGGCCTCGCTCCAAGTCACGTAGGTGGGATTACAGAACATGAAACTCGTCTTCACCAGGGCGCCAGTTGAAAGGAGACCAGAAGGAATATGAGAAATCCAAGGAGGAATTATAGAGCATAAGACTTGTCCCTTCCAGGACGTCAGGTGAAAGGAGACCGGAATGTATATGAGAAAACCAAGGTGGAATTATAGAGCATGAGACTTGTCCCTGCCAGGATGCCAGGTGAAAATATTCCAGAAGGAATATGAGAAAACCAAGGTGGAATGATAGAGCATGAGACTTAACTTCACCAGACACCAGGTGAAAGTAGATCAGAACGAATATGAGAAAACCAAAGTGGAATGAGAGAGCATGATTGTCAGGATAACCCCTCAAACTCTCATTCCTCGAAATGAAGTCACTTAACCACATTGTGGGGTTATGCTATTTTCGGGCTGAGTGACTCATATGAACTTCGGTAAAGAAAATGTCTGGGGCAAATTTTGGGCGTTTTTGAGGGGAAAAGAGGAATTACGAGGAAATAAAGGGAAAAATACCGCTGCTGGCGAGGAATGGCAGAGCAGGAGGTTACTGCATTATATCATGCAAGATGGCCACCACCTTGTTCCTTTGTCCCCACCAGAATGCCAGGTGCACCAGAACCCCCAATTTTTCTACTACTCTCGCCGTTGTTTATTTATATTTCAGTAAGAATGCAAAAAAATTTAAGTTATATAAAATAATTATTTGTGCTAACCCAGGCATGTTGCCTGTACATTCATGCAAGAAAACACTCTATGTACTTCACACTATTCGTAGGAACCAAAAATGTTCTACCAGTCCGACCAAAAGTGGAACTCGTTCCGTCTTTCTTGCACCCATTACTGTTCATTGCATTGTGTTATACGCTCATTCACTTTAAAGTAGTATTTCCAATTATAAAATATGCATAGGCGATGTTTTCTAATAATCTTGAAAATCTGGCAACCCCTCAGTTGTTTGTTTTCAGCTTAATTTGATAGCACACGACTAGTAAATTGCCTATCGACAAAATTCTGAAGAAAAAATATAATTTGGTGCACACGCTATCCGAATAAACTGAATAATATCGTTTAGTGATAACCCTAACCTTAACACACACTCAAAATGAGTACGCGCAAATGAGTATTTCTATCAGCAAGATGCGATTCAGTCCTAACTCGTTTACTTCACCAGCAGTCCTGGACTGAAGAAGATTATTATCCGAGCTTGTAAGGGGCTCAGCATCATTCTCAGTATTTAACACTTTGAGGTGTGTATACATTCATAGACTTTCCATACAAGATAAAAGCTAGTTTCTTACACCCACCACTGCAAGAAAACTATTTCTGATTGTCTCTGTTTTACCACTCACCGCTCTACTATTGGCTTAAACTACACTGGTAGCCTCGTTTTACTCCGCAACGTCTATTATTGACTCGCTCTCTGTCG
This sequence comes from Clitarchus hookeri, assembly GCA_002778355.1. Classification (NCBI taxonomy): domain Eukaryota; kingdom Metazoa; phylum Arthropoda; class Insecta; order Phasmatodea; family Phasmatidae; genus Clitarchus; species Clitarchus hookeri. The sequence goes on along the minus strand of NQII01000911.1, from coordinate 446,839 downwards.
ATGGAGTGCCGAGTTCACCTTGTGCCAGTTAAATGTAATTTTATACTTAACATGATATACAGTCTGTCGTGCTCATATCGCTAATTATAAATAAATTTATTAGTATATTCACAAAAATGTTCGTTAATGAATGGTTGTTCTCTTGTAAAATCACAGTAAAATTAAGGAAAACCATGAAACTGTATCTGTGCGAGTTTTGCCTTCAGGTGTGGAGATATTTCCAGACTTGCTTCAACCCCCCCCCCCCCTAANCTCGACAACAAAGAAAACATACACCAGACGAAGACGAAGACGGAATATTACTTTTAAAGATATTGTGCAAACTATGAACGTTACTTTGGAGCCCTCCGACATCGTTAAAAAACGGATATTTCACACTCCTGTTATCTCAAAATGTACTACCCGAATACACGCATAACAAGAATATGATATTGTATTAAACAAAATTATAGGGTGACCGCTTCAAGTCGCACGACGAGAACACTGCATGCCAATTCCGAGCTCGTAAAGGCGATGATGCACTTGATGCGCGTGGCAGTGTAGTCCATATCTCTCCATCGCTTCTCGGTCTCAGACGCGGAAAATAACTCCAGGTAGGCCTCAGAGTGTGACTGGCTGTTCAGCTGGCCAATGAGAGAAAAGAAAATTCCTGATTGGCTCCTGTGGCAGCTTTCCTTGTAGGCTGGAGTCATCGCCGATATCAGTAATGATTCCCCAAGCACACGAATAATAACGCTGTTTTGTTCTTTTACCCTCCATCCCTTCCTTTTTTTTATCTATTTTCTTTTTCGGTCATACTCTCATATACACACTTTAAAATGTTAGATAGAACAACTCTCTCGGTTTTTCGCTGGGTCCAATTGTTCAACGTGTCCCATGTTCATTCCATAACTATAATTGCTCATTTTAAATATGTTTTCAAATTGGTTCATTTGTACAGTCCATAGCTAACTGCTCATTTTTAATTAGTAAGTGTTTTTTATGTTGTGTGCGGCTTGTGTAATTAAATGTGTCATAAAAATAAAAACTTTTCCTTGTGTGGTTATGTAGGTACTTGATGTAGATTTTGGCGTAATTTATTTATAACAATAAACTATCTCATCCCGACAAGTAAATTATTTTTTACTATTTGTATGTTCTAAAACAATAAAACTCTAACTCTGCAATGTCACTGATATGAAATATAAAGATTAAGAATCTATTTTTCTTTTTCCATCAAAATGGCATTCTGTGTGCAATGACTACAAGTCGTGTAGTGTTTGCGACAAGTATAAAAAAAAAGAATCTTTTGCTATCCATTGTCCTTTAGGAGCGGAGCCCGTCTCTGTCGGAGTGTTGAGCGTGTGAGAGTAAATAACGGCCGGGAAAGTCGATTTTCATACAATATTCAAATGCGCTTCCGCCTTTACATCCGTCACACGCAGCTCACTTGCGGCCGTGAAGGATGGCACAGCTTATTAATAAAGAAGCATGCTGTGTTTGTGCGATGGTATCGAAGTTGTCTACGGGCGATTTTACAGTCCGACACCAAATTCGAACGCCTTCCGAACAGCTGTTTTCGAAATGATTTAAAGGTACAGCGAGCTCCACGAAAAACGTCACACAAAGCATGGTGCAATTCATAATACTGATTACTGTACCATAAAACTATGGGGTCGCCATGAAATACTGCGGGACATATTGAGTTAATTCATTAAATGCTGGACTAACTGCGCGCGGCGGCTATTGGAATCTAAATTTCCTGAAAAATGTGAGGAAAATTACATACATAAGTTATCACACAAATACAACCAAACTGAATTTAAGGCCCGCCTGAGAAGATGTGGAATCACCAAAAATCATACCACGAAAATATACTCCGTGTGCTTCAGCTTCATAGAATTCGCCATACCAGCTTTCTTTAACGTAATATTGAGTATCTTTACAACTTTTGTAAGGAGCCAAAGTAAAATCCTAACTAATAATGTACTTCATGAAGATCGCGTAATAAATACCCAGAATTATAAATTTTGCTTTTGTTGCAAAAGTTAGCACTGTACACCTGTATCCCAGAAAAAAACAAGTTTACTGACAGGCAATAATCTACTCATCAACGGATTTGTAAAGCCTTAATGTTCTATGTGTCTGGATACAGCTGTAATACTTGTACCTATAGTTAAGATACCCTAAAACAGATTCTAAGTAAGACGTAATTTATGTTAATATGTTTGTTATTCGAACTCACATTGTAGACGCGTGCAATGAACTTACGCGTGTGCGTTGGTATTTAAGACCAAAATGCAATCGAACTGTATTATGATTATATGAACTGGCTACTACGTTCGTAGATAGTGTATCAGGTGTTTCGATTTAAGAAATCCGTAAATAATGCGAACTTCAGGAATGTGCTCTGAACATGAGGGACCATTAACACCGTAAGGAAAAGTGTAACCGCTTAACTTCATATTTCTTATATAAGTCAACCACGTTTCAACGTTACTTTCGTAAGTTAATACATTTTAAATGCGGCAGTCTTCTGTAGTAGTAGTAGTAGTAGTACGGCTTGCCGTTACTATTGTCAATAGGGTGGCTTAGAAACACATATTTACCTCTACTTCAATTTTTCGGGGTTTATCGGGCGCCATGCTAGGGGGTATCGTGATGATGTTTATGTGCCTCTATTACACCTTTTCCTGGGGGTCTGGCTCCGGAGACGATTGATGCTTAGGAATACGAAGGTTTCTTCGATGTTTCTTTCGGAAAATAGCAGCCTAGTGTAAAAACGACAAACATATCCACGTACGTTTCACGCGGGCATACTAAGAAAGTCAAGCGTGTGCGATACTAAGGAGTGTTGATGGAGAGGAGGAAGATAAGAAACGATTGGACTCGCTGCACGATGGTACTAAACAGGATCGTCACAAAGAACCGTAGAGGTAACGTGACGCAAGTGACGTCGGAACTCAATCAGCATCTCGAACAACCTGCTTCTACAATCACAGTACTACGCGAGCTGCACAATCATAACCGTTCAGGTGTTCCCATTATTTTTATGCGGACAGCCGAAGTAGGTCCAACGCACGCTGCCACCATAGAGTAGAAAAGTACACAGGGACGAAATGTCTTGGCGGTTCCTAAGACGTGGGTGTACCCATTCTCTTCCTGGCTGCGCGAGTTTCTGGAAACGGGCCTTGTGTCTAATTGGCTACTACGTGCTGCGAAACGTTCCCTATTTGCTGCGCTGCAAGCTGACAAGTAAAACTGGACCCACAACCATACGTCGCACCCGTCAGACGTCCGTCCGTCCAGCGGTCACGTGATCTTCAACCAATCTCAGAGCAACTTTTTTCTATCTGTCAATCCGTCAAATATTTACCAAACTGAAACTTTCGACGGACGGGCGGATGAACCACCGTCTTCTGACGACATCCCTAAGACGTGAATACGCACTTTGAAATAAAATGCAAGGAGGTGAATCTGTGTTTATTTATATCTGGTTGCAAATTCATAAATTTAAAATGTAAAAATATTTTAGTATAAATTATTATCACCTAAAAAGAATTATTTTCCCAAAATATTTCTTTCTTGAAAATGCATTTCCAACGAAAATATATCTCCAACTAAATAAATATCACTATGTTAAGTTGTCACGCTGAAATTTTGCCATACAGAAGTATTGACAGATGATGGTTTGTTGTGAATCGCTTTCAACTGACGGACGAAAACCAGACGTATGACTGACGGGTACGACGGAAGGTTGTGAGTCCACCTTAAGTCGTCCATTCCAAGCTGGAAGCACAGAGTAAATGATAATACAGAGGTGAAACAGACGCTTATTCGGTGAACTCTAGCCGCACACGCCACCAAAATGGCGTCACTGACCAGCATTATGCTGGAACGCCGTTCGCCAATCAGTGCCGGGTAACTTAACCAGGACTCATAGCTATCCGTCGCACCCGTCAGTCGTCCGTCCGTCAGACAGTCATCCCTCTGTGTTTTCGTCCGTCAGTTGAAAGCGATTCACAGCAATCCGTCGTTCGTCAATCCTTCTGTATGGCAAAATTTCAGTTTGACAACTTAACGTCGGGATGTTTCTTAAATTGGAGGTATATTTTTGTTGTAAATACATTTTGAAGAGAAAAACATTTTGGGAAATAACATTTCTACATGATAAGAATTTATACTGAATTATTTTTTACATTTTAAATTCCTGAATTTATCACCGAAGATAAATAAACACATATACACTGCCTTGCATTTTATTTGTAAGTGCGTATTCGCGTCTACGGAATGTCGTGAGAAGGCGGTGGCCCATCCGTTCGTCCGTCGAAAGTTAAAAGTTTGAGTAATATACTTGACGGAATCGACGAATAGAAAAAAAAAAAAGTGGCCCTGCGATTGGTTGAAGATCACGTGACCGCCAGACGGACGGGTTACTTGACGGATGCGACGGATGGTTGAGAGTCCACCTATATACACTCGGATCTGTTTCCAGGCCAAGAGATCCTCCACCGTTCTCTCGGGGGAGTCGTGTATTCTCGGGCCGGCCGGCCGCCCGGGGACAGGGCGTATCACCGCGGCCCTCACATAACCTTATTCCCCGCACGAGCGGCGGGTCAAACGACCCTGTTCCGTGGCGCCGCGACCATATACACGTGTGGGTCGGTGGTGCGCTCTGGCGACAGTCCGTGGCGCCTCTCACTACCTCCCCCGGAGTAAACATCCTCAGCGAATGGCTAGCAAGAAGAAATACACAGAAATTCATTTTCCACTTAATTGCTGCTTTCTTACTGACAGTGATACATGCTGTTCAAGGTAAACTGAGCACTTTTGAAATCAACATTTCAAAAATGTCACTTCCACTGCCTGCATACATTTTAACGGGCACAGTGTCTGGCATGCGGCCAGTAAAGTTGGTAACGGCGGGGGAAAAGTAGTTCCGTACTTAAATTTTGAATTAAAAGTGTTAGGTTAAAATTTGTGGATACTGAACAAATTTATTTTGCTTTCCATTTTTTAAGTTCAAAGTTTAAGAATGAGTAAATTTTTAAAATATTTACTTTGCCAATAATATTACAGTTTCACTTGACCGACGCATGAATAAAGTGATCAGGCTCATGCCAATGTTGATTTTACATACGGTAGAAGAACACACTATGTGCACAGAAGTGAATCTTAAGCACAGCTTTCAGAAGTGCTCAGTTCACCATGAGGAACCTTTACCTACTTCGCACCTGGCGGCGGAAATTTTCCCTGTGCCAAACTCCCCCATAAGAAATCTCGTTTTGTTCTTAACCTGATAAGAATGAACCTTACCCGAAATAGTGAAAGTGGAGCCAAATCAGTGGGGAAAACGTGAAAATTACTTTACTGGTAATCAGTGACAGATGTGGAGTGGAGAGGTTTGGGCGGCTCTTAACATCGGCGTCTTGACATACAATGAAGATTAAGCGAGGTGAGTATCGAACAGTGCCGGAACGTAAGCTCGGGGAAAACGAGAGACCCCCGAGAAAACCCGCCGACCAGCGACATCGTCCTTCATGATTCTTACTTACGAAGATCCGAGAGCGACCCCGCTGGGGATCGAACCCAGTTCGCTTCGTTGGGAGGCGAGCGCTCTAGCCACTACGCCACCGCGGCCCCTTTAACTTATATGTGATTTCCACTAAACGTCGCGTATCCCGCTACCTTAATTCACTGGTCCCCAGTTCATTTTGATGGATTTATGAGCAGGTAGTAGTATGCCAACTGCCTTTCGATGAATGGAATTTCACTACTGATATCTATGATTCGGGATTCATTTAGAGTGTCAGCCACTGGACGTTCGCAGATCAAAATCTTACCCTGCGCCACTGAAGAACATCAGCACAATCGTAACACACGTGCACTGAAAAAAAAATTAATGCTCAGAACAAAAAATATTTGTTACTGTCAACAAAATTGTAGGTTTACAATGCGCCAAGTAAGTATTTTATTGATGTAACCAAATATTACAGTTTAAAAAAAGTTGTGTTATGGCAAACATCCACTCTGTTGTTTCACACATACTAAGCAATTTAATTGTTTTAAACAATCTGTTGCGGAAAAAAAAGTGCTTAATCCAATGAGACAGCGAGTGAAGTGTAGTGGAGAAGTTTGGGCGGTTCCTAACATCGAGGTCTTGAGAGCCGATGAGGGTGAAGCGAGGTGAGTATGTAGCAGCGCCGGAATGAGGGGGAAGGGGAAACGGAGATGGTACTTACAGTACTATGGGATACCACAAAAAACCAGCAACAAAGAGAGTTATGTAGCATTAGATTCTGAGCAGCACACGAGGAACTCAGAAATCAGACAGACTTTACAGGCAGACCTCATACAGACCTCAGCTTTCAGACATACTTCCAATTTCAGGCAGACCAAATGTCGACAGACCTCAGATCACAAACATTCTTCACGCGTTCACTCCTCAGACATTCCTAAACAATGCGACAGTCATTTAACTCATCAAGCAGTACTCATTCATTACTTAAATACTTCTTAAACATGCTTAAACAATTCATTTTTCAGACATTCTTAATATTCCTCAGAAATTCACTCCTCGTGCATTCCTCAAACAGTCAGGGGCCGTGGTGATGTAGTGGTTAGAATATTCTCCTTCCACCTAGGCGAACCGGGTTCGATTCCCGGCCCGGTCGCTTCCGGACGGTCATGCCGGACGATGCCGTGGGTCAGCGAGTTGTCTTGGGTATCTCCCGTTTGCCCCGCCCTTGCATTCCGGCGCTTCTCCATAACTCAACTCATCTCACCATCATCGGCTCTCAAGACTTCGATGTTACGAGCTGCCCAAATGTCTCCACTTCAATCAAAGAGTCCTCAGTTATTCATTCCCAGACATTCCTCATTCACTCATTTGTTCCTCAAACATTTATTTCACCAAATGGACACCCAAAATATTTTTTACAGAATCATTGTCCTCCTTGTTATCTTTTGTCTGTTAAATCTGCTTCGCATCCAAGCAAGTACAGCACTGCATTAGGAACTCTCTTTCAGAAAAGAAGTAAGGCATAGTCTTAGAATCAAAACAGTTTCTTAGAATATAAATTTAAATTTCGCTTATTCCATGCATAAAACTTTGCAACTTTCAGCAGCTTGCACTACATGGACTCATGTGATAGAACCATTTTCCTTCAATGCTTCTACGATTGAAAATATATAGTTAATTTGTAAGTAATCTACATACCTTTGCAAATTTATAAAAATTCTATCAATATGGTTTATTGATATCATTCGAATTGTACAGAGCAGATAATCTGGTCAGCGTCAATGTTCTTGAGGCCAATGTTCAGGGCAATTTCGTTGGGTAGATCAATTGGTCTGTAGGGAAAATCAGCATCGTCTTTACAGACATTGTCATAATTGTCTTCGTTGCTAGCTTCTCTAACACACACACACACACACATAAACAGTCTTCATATCTTCTGGTGCTAAATGATTCGTCCATTTCATGTAGCAATTTAGCAAGTATTTATTTCGGATGAATTTACCTTTTTGTATGCTGTTATGCTGTTTGTCACTACTATCGCATGCTGCCTTTCGTCTTTCTTGAACACAGTACACAACATAAATAGAAGAAAATTAAGGCAACAACATTGCTGTTTCTCAGTACGTGAAGGATAACTGCCATTGCAAGACTTTGTAAAAAAAAAAATTCCCCTCCAAATTACTTACTCGTGCAAAGTGCTCAGAACACTTTTCGCAGCTAAATATCAGATGAGAGGAATCCTCCCCCCCCCCCCCCNTAACTTTTCTCGTGTATACACGTAGTGTAGCTGAAAGCATAAAACTTGCCCCAGTATCAACACTGTCGGCGACCTGGCGTTGAAGGGGTTTGTCTTAGCTCCACGTCTACAATGTAACGCCAACATAAAATACAATGTTTTAAGTTACGTTCTAAATTACTGCTGAATAACGACGGGCAAAGTATTATCTCACAGAAAAATATAAACTAGTTTCCAACCACCACCATGATGATGAAAATAACAAAAACTACATGCGATGGAAGTTATAGTGTATTTGCGGTTTCTTCGCACTTTTTTAATCAAACCTTTGAAAAACCACCCCATGTATGACGGGTTTGGTTGTTTCATAAATATGCCACCTATCACAAGATTTTATACCTTCTTGTGTTAACATAAAAGTAACTTATTTTGGGTTAAATTAAACGATTACTTTTATTCTATCTGCATATTATAAAAATGTATAATATTTAAATTTATGTAAATAAAAACAGAAATAAAATGGGAGTATTGGGAATGCCTATTGCGCAAAATATTAACACACTGAGTACGCACTAATGCGGTGCGTTGTCCCTTTGCTGCAATGTTCTATGCTTGGTTATACTTTGTTTGCATGAGGTGGGGAATATCCTGGAATAGAACTTCAGCAGGCCTTCAGAAAAGTTGGTAGTAACATTGTAAGTACTATAAAATCAAATTATCAGTACCAACAGTGGAACACGGGGGCAAGCGGTGTATTCTAGTGTGTTAAACTGCAGCGGCAAACGTAATTACTTAACCGCACGTGTTAGCAGCCAGCACAACCAAAACGTCTGCAGCTCTCGACGGTAGTGTTCACGTAAGATGAGTTAATATCGCCCGCGGGCTGGAGCAATGCCGACGAGCTTGCAAGCGCGCGCTAATCGCCCGTCCTCCGGTTGCACACTCCTCTCGACCCGCAGACGAAATAAAACGAAGCGCCACTGGTTCGCAGAAAGTTAATTAATGGACGGACGGCCACGTCAATATTTTAGTGGCGAAATCGCCCGATCGTATTTGCCTTCGGTAAACGGTTCATTATCAGGGAAACACGGCGAACCGAATGAAACGGAACTCGACAAAAGAACCACACAAACTCTTCTTCGCTCGTACTACGGATTTATCGGTCCTCGGGAGAGATGTGGAACATCAAAGTGCCGACTATGTGGAATGGAACGGTGGACCGTGCGGTAAATTAACGCCAATCGCCCAACACTTTCACTCTATGCAGAGTGGGACGGGATGAGACCAACAACCTTTGTGGGGTCATTCTTTATACGAAATCAAGTGGTAAATACACAGCACATTTTACACCAAAACTGAATGTTAAGGAAAATATATGCCCTTGAAAATTAAGATTTTAAAATGTATTTTTTTGTAAAATACCGGAAACGAAGTGAGATTAAAATAAAATTCTGCGAACGTCGTTTAATGCTATCGGGATCTTCAACCTTAAAGAAAACTCTCTTAAATACCTTCCCTCGTAATGAAAATGGCAGGGTTGGCCACCCTCATTTTACGGACAACTTTTGTAACCTTCGAATAATGAGTATTTCATGCTGGTTTATTGAGTAGTATAATCTACTTAACGGAAATGGTCCGCATGTTACAACTGCCGAGGACCCACCCTATTCTTGTAAAACGAACGCAAAGGTTCCTCTGCAGCGATACAGTGCCTAGCACTTAGGCAATACCACCTACATGCGTGTATGGTATGCTGCTGTGTCCACTTTTTTTTATTTAACTTATTTTTAATGGTTTTTAGTGTACCTGTGTATGCAATTTTTATTGTATGTGTTTTTAGGATAGATAACCCAGTTGCGCAATTTCATGTTTGTTACACATTTATGTACGCGGTTAAGTGTAAGAGAAGGCGAAAACCTTAACTTCTTTTAACACCTACTGTAAACAGCATGTACCATGCATTAATACGCTTGTAGTACTGGAACTGTATGTTAGTTTCAAGCGACAGTTAGTATGTGATTCCATGCAGGAAGTGTTGGCATTGCCGAAGCGCCTGGAACTGTGTCGCTGCCGCCGAAAGTTACTGAATATGCCGCGATAATATTACAAATCCTCCACAACTTATAATAATATTAACAATAATTATATTCAATTTCTAAATAATGTATTACATGACACAACATGATAAATTAATTGAAGGTGAGGTGATAAACTAAATTGTTTAAAAGTATGTTAAGCATTTTTAAGTATATATAATATGTAATTTCAGCATGCAAAAATTAAACATTGAACTAAAAATAATAATACTCATTAACACGGTTGCTTGGTGTGGGTTTGGCCGAGAGAAAGGATAGGGTTTTACATGTTAAATGATATTCAGTGTTTCTCGGCCACCTTTCCCTATATCGCTTTTAAAAAAAAAGAAGTTAGTGATATAACTAATGAACCTAATTTCTCCCCACATGTCCGCAAATAGTTTTAACGAAGTTCGTAAAAGCGTAGACTGTAGGTAGTTTGCCTTACCTTCTCCTCGACAGCAATACCATAAGAGATGAAAACAAAAGCACATGCAACAGTAGTGAGGCAATTACTAATGCACGCGTGCCTAGTCCGGGACTCGAATCCAGAACACCTCGAACCATGAGCTAGCGTGCAATCAACTGCATTACAGAGGTTCGGATTTGGAGCATCGACTTCATATGTATTCAGTCGGATGATTTGAATGATAGGGAGTTAAGTTGCTCAGAGAAGCAGGAACGGGGAAGGAATCAACCGTGGCCTGTACGAAGAAGCCTCGGAAAACCCAATTCAAGACGGTCGGACAGGGATTCGAACCCAGTTCCTCCCGAATGTGAGTCCGAAGGTTTAATTACCACTGCGCCACCTCACTCGGTTAACCTGCAAGAAGTTTGGCCAAGTTAAGTTTAGCAGCAACCCGCATAAATAGTTTAAGTAAGTTTTTTGTCGTTTTAAATTTAAGTACATTTGAGCTTTAAAAGTTTTAAAACGTAGAAGGCAAGCCAGAACCGGGCGGATCCCTTCATCCACTCTCTTTGAGTAAATTAAAATCTCATGTGGGTATACCTGAGTTTGCAAATGATAAATGCTAAATCTTTAGAAAACCTCAGTACAAATGTACAACGCCCAGGAAAAGTGGTCAAGGATAGGACGAGAAAATAACAAATGTTGGCGGTATGGTTAGAAATTAGTTCAAAATAGAAAACGAATTTAAAAAAAATATATCGTATGATAATATAAAGCAGTGTATTAATAAACTGTGACATCAAAGTTACTTTTCTACTAAAATCCTTTTCTATCTGTGGTTTCATAATTATTTTATTTATTTATTTTTTGGTTTCTTTAATATGTAGGTGGTCTTAAATTAAAACTTTTTTTTCAAGTCTCGTTATTTCCTGGTAATGATAATTGGATTTTTTGGCCTAAGACCCATAAGTTTTAGTCTCTAGTCAAATTGGAATCTGGTTATTTCCTTTTGTTAAACCCACTTTTCTTCTTGGTACACGTGGTGAGAGATTAAACGCGAAATAAATAGTTAGCATGGCCTTATATTGAATGCAATCAACCGAGTTTGACTCCCTAGGTTGAGGGATTGACGTAGTAGAGGCATTTATTGAAGAATAAAAAATAGGACGCCTGCCTACCGGTTTGTCCCTATCCATCTGATAACATGATCATTCAAAATTGCATTAACATAATGTACATCTGTTGGGCACACTTACAAAATAATGATAATTAAAAACATTGCATTTCTCGTTAATGAAGGTCCACATATTAACATACGTTCCAATATACAATAACATCAAATGCAATATAAATAAGTTTACAGTTTTCACTAGCGTAGCTCGATTCACTGAGAAAGTTACAATTATGTAAGGTAGACTCATTCATGTCAACCCCAGTTTCTCATTTGGAAAAAAAAAATACTTTGCAAGGGAACAAAATGTGTCCATTGACATCTTCAGTCGACATATACGTATTAAACACTGTTGAATGCGACCTTTTTAATGTTTATGCCATGTGTAGTGGACTGGAGTGGAGTGGGGAGGTTTGGGTCACTCTTTAACTTCGGGCTCTTGAACGCCGATGAGATTGAAGCGATGTGAGTATGGAGCAGCACTGGAACGCAAGGGCGGGGAAACGGGAGATCTCCGAGAAAACACTCAGGCCAGCGGCATCGTCCGGCACGATCCCCACGTGTGAAAATCCGGGTGGTACCCGGCCGGGAATCGAATCCAGTTCACCTAGGTGGGAGACGAGTTCTCTAGCCGCTGCACCACCGCGGCTCCATGTACAAGTAGAACCAAGCTCTGAGATCCTTAAGTCGTTCAGAATTATGGTATAAATGAAGACTCGAAAATAACTGAAATAATATAGTTTTTTTATATGCACTATGAAAAATAATTTAAAGGAAACTACAAATCTCCTGAATATGAGAGTTTATGGGCTGTTCACGGTAAAATGAGTACTTTTGAGACCCTTGTCACTTTTTCTTTTCAGCCATATTTTATCCTTTAACAATCTTTATAAATATGCTAGCTGTGTCCGTGACTCCACTCGCGTGGACTACAGAATTAATGTTTATGCTTCTTTTTTTTTTATAATGAAGTTGAACTTTACGTATTGTTAAGCTTCTATAATCTACACATATTATAAAACTCAACGTCTCGGTGAATCAAATGGTAAAAAACACTTATTAGTATTTCTCTGTTATTGATAGATATATGCTACCGTGGAGTTTTTTATAGGTCTTTTTATTCTACACAATTCTTTACTACACGATATTGTTCCCTCTTTAACGGTTTAGACCACGTATTGCAAGAGAGCGCGCTGGCGACAAACTTTTTTCCGACTTGATTCACTATTATCGTTTGTTAATTTTTTTGAGCTATTTTCTCGAGATAAAAAGTAGCCAATATCACCTTTCAGCCCTCCAACTATTTCTGTGCAAGAAATGACGTCAATCTATTGCTCGGTTGCGACGTTGCATTGTTATTCCGTTTGTGTACTTTTTTTCATTTTCCAATAAGAATTTCCCCGAGGGAATGAGATATTTTCTCGGGATAAAAAGTAACCTTTATCACTTTCCGGTCCTCCAACTATCTCTGTACAAAAAATCACGTCGATCCGTTGTGTTGTGAAAGGACAAAAAAAAACACACTTTCACATTTATAATATTACTAGCTGTGCCCGCGGCTTCGCTCGCATGGACTGCAAAATTATTGTTAAGGATTTTTTTTTTTAATAAGGTTCCCTCCCACGACGCTTCCACCTGTCGCCCCCATTGCTCTCCACGTCCGCGTACGGTAAACCAACTCGTGAAAGTAAATTTTTTGAGATATTTTCTCGCGATAAATAGTAGCTTATAAAAACTTTTAGCCGTCTAACTATATCTGTGCAAGAAATTACGTCGATCTGTTGATAGGTTGCGAAGTTGCATTGTTATTGCGTTTGTGTACTTTTTCATTTTCCAATAAGAATTTCCCCAAGGAAATGAGAAATTTTCTCGGGGTAAAAAGTAGCATATGTCACTTCCCGGCCCTCCAACTATTTCTGTGCAAAAATTGACGTCGATCCGTTGCTCCGTTGCGACGTGGAAGGACAAACAAACAAACACACTTTCGCTATTATATAATAGTTAAGCTATATATAGCAAGGACCTATATATTTTACAGTTGCATATAAATCGATAAGTTATTTTCCATGTTGATACTTATCGATATATAGATAAGTATCAACATATATACAAGTATCGATATATCGAGCATTGACGCAGCATTGTACCGCAAGCGCTAATTTTACTAAAAAAAATTTTCAGGGAATGAGATATTTTTTCGGAATAAAAAGTAACCTATGTCAACTTTTACTGCAGTACAGAAGAGCAGCCATCGATCTTTCATGGTACGGCCTGAGCGAAGTAGCGCAGGGGCAAGCCAATACACTCGTGTTCGGGAGGACCGGGGTTCGAATCCCAGTCCGGCCATTCTCATTTTGGCTTTCCATGGTCTCCTGAAATCGTTCCAGGCGAATAGAGACATGCGCCCAGTAAATTTGGTAATGAAGGAGGGAAAAGTTTTATCTCTGGTAAAAACACGTATTAGTACTTCTCTGTTATAGATAGATATATGCTACCACGGAGTTTTTTTAGGTATTTTTATTCTACCCAATTCTTTACTACACGATATTGTTCCATCTTTAACGGTTTAGACAACGTATTGCAAGAGATCTCGCTGGCGGCAAACTTTTTTCTGACTTGATTCACTATTATTAGTGTTTGTAAATTTTTTTGAGATATTTTCTCGCAATAAAAAGTGGCCAATATCTCCTTTCAGCCCTCCAACTATTTCTGTGCAAGAAATTACGTTGATCTGTTGCTCGGTTGTGACGTTGCGACGTTACATTGTTGACGTTGCATTGTTATTCCGTTTGGGTACTTTTTCATTTTCCAATAAGAATTTTAATACGAAAGTTAAATAAATATTTTCTCGGGATAAAAAGTAGCCTATGTCACTTCCCGGTCCTCCGACTATCTCTGTGCAAAAAATCACGTTCATCCGTTGCTCCGTGAAAGAGGGACAAATAAACATCCAAACACACTTTCACATTTATATATATATATATATATATATATATACACATATATATATATCGAGAGAGAGATAATACCATGTAAGTATTAATCACAGTGTGCTTATTCCCCCGCACTCGGAAGTTAACATCTAAGGCTAAAATTAAATATATTTATTGGCTTTTATTCCAAACCAGAGGACTTTTAAAAGTGCTCACTTTACTCAATCGCATAAAAACTGAGACCTCTGCAGTGCGGTGTTCCGTCATTGATGTTCATTTTTAGGAAAATGTCTTCAGTCGCACTTAAAGATTGTCTTAAAATACTAAATTACATTAAATATTTATAACAACGGAAACATTATAAGCTGCTATAATGATTAATTCCTGAAAACAACCTAGTCTTCTTATTGCATTACTTGAAAAAAAAAATTAAAATAGTAATAACGGTAAACATCTACATGTTCCATTTCATTAATAACCATTGTTTTAAATCAATATTTTCTCTAATTTTTTGGATTATGTATAGGTCTATATCTTCAGATTTTGTGGCTCTCTAACGTGAATACGCATTCTTGTGCAAATCAGTTATCCATATATTGTTTCGTTTCGAAGGTATTTGAGGTCGCGTCGTTAGATAAAACATCCTGCGGATGCATGTATTCCTTGCTGTTCGTAGCAAGCTGCAAGTTGATCTGTCCCTCTCACTAAACGAGGAAGTATACCAGAAGAGAGATGGCAGCTTGTAATCTCTGCACCAGCTCCCCGAAATATCCCACTAAGGCAGAGCACAAAGGGGCCACAAAGCCTTTTCAAAAACTGGTGTAATTATTTATTAAATTAGGATTTACACGAGGAACAGTGGTGTGGTCTTTAGGCGTAGCACCGACTCCGCTTTATCTAATTAGGTTTCTCCTTCTTCTGTATTTCAAACGCTATCCAAAATCTGCCTGTTGCTGTGCATCGTCTCTTTTGTCGTCTTCCGGCGCTCCTTTTTTTCTCGTGGTTTTTATTCTTGGAAGCCTGAGGTTATTCGGCAAATGCGTTCTTCCCAATCTTCCTTGAATCTTAAAACCTTCCTTGTTAATGGCTGCAGTTTCAGTTCTTTCTTAGTGTTTTCACTTCGTACCCTGGCCTCCCTTGCGCATCCCTAAACTGCTGTGAGGAATTTTATTGCAATTTATGTTTGTGTCAAATATATCTTCCTTGCTACACAACATTCTGGATCGTATATCTACCTGGGGATCGCCATCACTCTGTAAGACATGGAAATAAAATTATCGCGTCATTTTTCCTCTCAGATTCTGTCTTACTGCACCAAAAATCTTCTGTAAGCTGCTAATCTTATTAACTTTTTACTATGTCTTCGTGTTGTTCATTAGGTGTATTCTATCCAAAGTAGTTTAAGTGGGGAACTTACTCGGAACTTTTGTTTCCAATCACTGTTTTTACTAAGTATCTGCCGGGGAATGCTGTGACTTTTTTCTTCAAGGTCAGTAATTTAAATATTGGCAGGTGCGCATGACATTTAACGGATGACCTGGTCATCTGCATTCAGCCTTGCGTGAGTTTAACATTGGTCCATTACTAAGCCGAAATTTGCTTCCTTGTTTTGCTTGCGGGAAACATGGTCCACATATCTAGATGCTGAATACCATTGGAGAGAGGTTGCATCCTTGTTGTACACACCTAGTTTACAATCGATCCGAGATCAGTTATTATTCTGTACCAGATATTATCTTGTACATAAATGCAGATTGCATATTGTATAATTAATGTAGAATGTTTTAAATGAGCCCACCTACGTAGCGCTTGAACTATGATGCAAAGTGTTTGAAATACGGGGGTTTTTTTTTTTTTTCGAAGTGCGCCGGATGTGCTGATCTAAAAAAAAGGAACACGCTCTTCAGGCAGCGGCGTGTGGTGTGCTGTTGCAAGGTACGCTGTGTTTTGTTCTGTGCTATACCTAATTGTTTGCTAGTTTACACAACGACCACTTAAACGCAGTAGTGCATTTGACGTCACAGCGCGTGTATAACGGGTGCCTCGCCGCTCTTTCGTAAGTGGCCGCAATACATTCAGTTTCTCCCGGCTCCACTCTGGTTTCCGGTTCCTGCCGCGTGTTCCGAGTGTGTACAGCACTGAGCAAGCACCAGCTTGCCTTTCAACACTTCACCACGCGTCACTGACTTCATACTACGCCCGTCGGTTACTTTCAAGACGTCACGCACGTTAAAAACACAATTTCGGAGCACTCCGACATATTGGTAAAAACGATTTTTTTTTCAAAGCGTTGTATCTCGCTACAGAATGTCCACCAATAAAATGATAAATGATATGGTCACCGCTTAAAGTCCCATAGGTAGACGCAGCTCGACGAGAACACTCCACGCCAGTTTAGAGCATTGCGCATAGCGGCGATGGCGCTCTTTATGTGCGTTGCAGTGTCGCCCTTATTGCCCCCACGCTTCTCGGCCTGAAACGCAGTAAACAGCTCCAGATATGCGGTCCCCTTAATTCCTTCGACGTAGTTATTCTTCATTATGGACTGCGTTTCCGTATATCCACAGCATATTTCCGTTAAAATTTTCATGAATTTACCGAAAATTCTAACAGTGCACAGCAGAGGGAGACAACCTCGCACTAGGCCCATTCCACAGCAACAGGCAGCTAATCGGAGACAGAGTACGTTCAGAGAATCCGATTAAAGTTCTGAGGTATGTTAAAAGTGGTTCGTGATATTTATTTTGAATTTACAGGTACAGGAATAAGTGGTGCGAATTTCCTAACTGCAGAAGGAACGATAACTTGATCGTCACCACGGTTAGGAACGCTTCGTGAGTCCTCGGCAATNTTAGAGAATCCGATTAAAGTTCTGAGGTATGTTAAAAGTGGTTCGTGATATTTATTTTGAATTTACAGGTACAGGAATAAGTGGTACGAATTTCCTAACTGCAGAAGGAACGATAACTTGATCGTCACCACGGTTAGGAACGCTTCGTGAGTCCTCGGCAATGATCGTCCCGGAAACCCGAAGTTATTCGGAGGACGGAGAGTACAATACGTCGCTCCCGTGGCAATAATTTTTTTACAGCAACACCTTGCGAAGTGCTAAACTCACGCTTCATAAAAGAAAAAAGTTGTGTATCTCTTTATTTATTATCTGCCAGACGGTTAAAACGCCCGTGTGACTATTATTTTGTAAATCCAATTCGTGAACCATTTTTAATTCCATTTCATGAACCACAAATACAGAAAAACGAAGCGGTCTTGCCATGCTTAAAGGTAAACGTGGCTAATTCTTAGAAATTACTCTCTTCCTCCCTATTTTAGGCCACCTAGCAAACATTTCAGACCCTCGCCTTGTCCTAAGCTCTGGAGAGTATTAATTTGCAACTTCAAACTCCCGCTTACTGGAGTTATTTACTGCCTTTTATGAATTACATACAAACTGTAACATTCAAACCACGCACTGTTTTGTAGCATGCCAGAGACGGATATATACAGTGCTGTAGACAAGAGTATACGGTGGTAAACGCCGTGTACCCTATATTTAACCTCATTCTTTACAGTATATCTTCTACGTTATTACTAGACATCGGGTTATATGCACTAACCAAATGTCAAAATATGCATGCAAATATGCTTTTAAAAAAGCCCAAATACGCACAAAATATGCACAATAAAAATGCCGAAGTTAATTTCAATGTTTGTTTTATTTTCTTTAAACAGCAACAATTAAATAATAACAAGCAATAAATCAATCATTTGATTTAACAAATGATGTTAATTACCTATCACGTAGCAAATTTAACTCAATATCACGCATAATTCTTGTGACAATACACTATCATGTACTTTTCCAAATTTTCTAGAGCAAATTTGTGACGTTTGTCGCCTAATATTAATTTGTAAGCCGAAAATGACCTCTCCACATCAGCTGACGTCACTGGACAGAATTTGAAATTTGGCACCATTTCTTCAGATATCTCTTTTGACAGGGTGTGATCTGTGCCGTTGATATAAGCATTAATCTCCTTGATTGCTTCAACACCCGGGTTTTTACACAGAACAGCGTTTAATTTTCCACGGATCTTTTCAGATAGTAAATTAGGAAGAGCGTCAGTCTGTTCGATCATTTTCTCCAGTATTTCTAGGGCCTTGAAGAGTGGAAGGTTTTTTGTTTCCAATTTCTCTATGGCGTCGGGTATGTTGCTTAAATTTATAGTAATGAGGGTGATATTATGTTTTATGGAAGCGTCTTCAAATGCTAGCTTGCTTGAATGAATTGCAATGGCCTCTGAACTGTCAAATTGACTAACCACTTGTTTTATGGCCTCAAAATTATCAGCATAAAACAATACAGCCTTCAACAAGATACCCCATCGCGTAATAACAGGTTCTGGGCGCAGTGCTAGATTTGGTAGCTGCTCTTTGTAAGCTTGTACCCACGATGGTGCTTTTAGAAATACACTCTTTGTAGAGGAAATAAATTTATTGACATTCCCGAACTCTTTCCTTATCTCTTCTGCAAGTCTATGAAATCCATAGGCAAAATAGGTAATATGCAGTGGTTTTGGATAAAACACTTGCAGAGCTTGGCCAGCTTTAACCATATAAGGAGCAGCGTCAAAAACAAAGAGACAGATTTTTTCGTCCATAGAAGAATCAGGAAACAATGATTTTATGGAATCATTTATGAACCGGGCAATAGTTGAATGGTTCGATTTTTCTAGGGCCTTGCAGGAAACCAAGTGGGGAGTAGAGGGTTCCTTTGTTAATTTTCCAACTATCAAATTTGCTATGTATCGTCCGCATGAATCTGTTGTTTCATCAGCTGAAATCCAGAGCAAATTGTTCGAAAGATCGGTGCGACTTTCACTTAACACGTCTTCGCAAATACCTTACAGGTAGTTTTTCCTAATCGTAAATTCTTCAGGAACTATATGATTTGTGCAATATTTCTTGATAAATTGCCGGCATACTGGGTTATTCAGTTGATGAAATGGAATATTGCAACCAATAAACAACTCGCATAAATCTTTATTAAATTCTGTTTTCTTTGTATAATTCGAAGTAGAAGGCTTAATTTGAGTCAGCAGTGGTTGACGACTTGTTGAAGATTTACTTCTTGCTGCTACGTGGGAAGCAGTATTTACGTGTTGATCGATCCAATATTTTTTTTCGAAGGTGTACGCTTGTCACAAACTTTGTAGAAAATCACATCGCCATCAGTTGCAAATTGGCCTGGGTAATGTTTAATCCAAGATTCCATTAAACTCTGGGTATTCTTTTTCACTGGCGGCANTCAGTTGCAAATTGGCCTGGGTAATGTTTAATCCAAGATTCCATTAAACTCTGGGTATTCTTTTTCACTGGCGGCACTGTCGTTATTGCGGTCGAATCAAAACAAAAACCAATCGTGCGTAAACAAACACTGCGGGTAGCTGAATGTGTAAGTGCGTGGGGCGGTCAGTGGAGAGTGCCGCCCCCGCGCCCCGCAGCGCGCACCCCTCTCACCTAATGCTATTCTCCTCGCTATCGTAATAAGCAAGATTGGGNCCGCCCCCGCGCCCCGCAGCGCGCACCCCTCTCACCTAATGCTATTCTCCTCGCTATCGTAATAAGCAAGATTGGGAAGAAACTATTCAAAAATTCAATAACGCTGTAAATATCGCGTTTTATGTATTTTCATATGCAATTATGCAAATGCATATAATCCTATGTCTAGTTATTACGTATACCTTATGTTTTGGTATCGTTGCTTACTTTTACTACATTTGTTTGGCTAACTGATAAACAACACATTATTGTGACGTCACAGAACATAGTCGTATCAATCCGTTTCGTGGGTCGGCCTCAGTGGAATTTCATTAAAACGAACACCATTCTACGTCACAACCAAACATGCGAATTTAGTTGTGTTCACTTGGCCACGAAGTGTAAGGAACGCTAGTGTACCACTAAGGCAACTTGTCGTTTGTTTCGTTCGAGAAACGCAACGCTACAGCAAACTATCGAAATGTTAGTTCGTTTACGTGGCCCGAGAGTGTTATGTTAGTATGCGTGCATTTCAATCTGTTGAGTCCCAAGTTAATTTATAGTTGTAGGCAGTGCTGTACACGCCGGTACACGCCCGAGATTTGTCGTTTCCTGACAAGTTCGGCCTCACTCCATGTAGAATTAGACCTTCTAGTTCCTAGCTTATTTCTGTTGTTTACGGACACTTATTTCGAAACTACAACTATACCTTTCTGGNATTAGACCTTCTAGTTCCTAGCTTATTTCTGTTGTTTACGGACACTTATTTCGAAACTACAACTATACCTTTCTGGAAATATACATTACGCTGTAGAATATATAAAAATTCTAAACTTTTGTCAAGTAATTATTTTTTAACTATCCATAGATTCTTGCCATTTCATAATTGTAAAATAACGCGTGAATAAAATTTGGAGACTTGTATAAAGGTATTTGTAGAATGTAAACGTGCTATAATAAGAAATTTTTAGTTTTTTCATTGAAAAGACAGTTATGACATAAATTGAAAATTCAACATGGCGGTTGANGCAATATACATTACGCTGTAGAATATATAAAAATTCTAAACTTTTGTCAAGTAATTATTTTTTAACTATCCATAGATTCTTGCCATTTCATAATTGTAAAATAACGCGTGAATAAAATTTGGAGACTTGTATAAAGGTATTTGTAAAATGTAAACGTACTATAATAAGAAATTTTTAGTTTTTTCATTGAAAAGACAGTTATGACATAAATTGAAAATTCAACATGGCGGTTGATACCTAGCCTTAAGAGTATAACTGTAAATATTTTGGGAATACAGCACAGAATATAGACAAACACATGTTTAAATACAAGATATGGATACAATTAATATATTATATATTCACACCCCTCAACTCTAAAATGAGCTCAACACGTGATATTACAATATGTGATATTAAAACAAATGAAATACTTGATCCTTTATGTACCCCCATAGAAAAAAATTGCACGGAGTAAGATCCGGGCTTCTTGGGGGCCAGTGATGAAGAACCTGGTCACCAGCTCC
Organism: Clitarchus hookeri; assembly: GCA_002778355.1. Lineage (NCBI taxonomy): Eukaryota > Metazoa > Arthropoda > Insecta > Phasmatodea > Phasmatidae > Clitarchus > Clitarchus hookeri. The sequence continues at coordinate 425,443 of NQII01000911.1, read as the reverse complement.
TCCTCGACCAATCCAGCGTTGCGGCAACGTCTCGTTCAGGTATCCGCGAACAGCTAGGTGCCAATGGGATGGCGCACCATAAATGAAACATCAGACCATCCCCTTCACATTGACGTGTCGAATGCGAGCTCGCTATCCCCTCACCACCTCAAACTGAGAGTTACGAACACCATCTGAACCGTAACACCGGACATGCTGACAAGAGCGTGGAACGAGTTTGGTTATCACGTAGATGTCGTTCGAGCCGCTCATGGTGGTCACATTGAATATTTATGAATGTATGGTAAACAAACTTCACGGTTCCACGGTTCATTTGATTGGTCAACCAAGGTTGTAGGTTGTTTAGTTTTGATATTATAGACCTTCAAAGTTGGGGTATTCTTTTATACACTGAAGAGCCAAAAAAACTGGTATAGGCGTGCGTATGCAAATAACAGAGGTATGGAACCAATCAGAGTAACGCGATGCGGTCGGCAGCTAGATCGGTTACTGCTGCTACAATGGCAGGTTATCAAGATTTAAGTGAGTTTGAACGTGGTGTTATAGTCGGCGCACGAGAGATGGGACATAGCATCTCCGAGGTAGCGATAACATTTGGATGTTCGCGTACGACCATTTCACGAGTGTACCGTGAATATCGGGAATCCGGTAAAACATCAAATCTTCGACATCGCTGCGGCCGGTAAAAGATCGTGAAAGAACGGGACAAACTACGACTGACGAGAATCATTAAACGTGACAGACGTGCACCCACCCTTTCTCAAATTGGCGCAGATTGGATTTGTGGACTGCCCTGCAGGATTCATGGTGTGAATTGCCTCCTGCATACCTTCAGATATTAGTCGAGTCCATGCCACGTCATCTTGCAGCACTTCTGCGTGCTGGGAGGGGGGGGGGTTTACACGATATTAGGCAGGTGTGCCAGTTTTTTGGCTCTTCAGTGTACTTAGTCTGTATAACCTGACCCCACTAGTTGTTACGTCACTGGGGTGTGAGCACATATTACCGAGATAGATGATCGGGTCACAGTATTTCTCAAATTATTGCTTGTTAAAAAAAACTCAGCTTATAAAACACATTGCATCACTTTCTAACAGATGTCACGCAGTCTAAAAGAAAATCTAGAACGTATTTTATATCAATTCGTTGAATATTTTGTTTCTAGATAAATCATCGTGGCCGCTTAACGGGCAGTTACTGCTATTTTTAGTTTTAGTGACGAGAAATAACGGAGCGCTAAAGGCAAAACTAACATAGGCATTAAATGCCACATCGCCTCTATGTGAAAGGCACCAAACTTGCGTGCAGTTAGTATTTCCGCCGGGCAGCGCGCAACCAAATGCATGTATAGCGATCCCTATCATTTATCGGTAAAAATATATTTTGCATAGTTCTGTGCAGCCTTTTGTGTACACGTTGAAAAGCTTCACGGCCAGTAATGATTCCAGGGGGTCTTTAAGGTTGCTATCTCAAGTTTTTTTTAAGTGTTTTTCGTTGCAAGGAAATTCTTTCAGTAATATTATATATAAAACGAAAACTACAGTCAGTGCAACACAGTTTACGCAACTTAAAACCAATGTTTACAGCCTGAAAAATAACAATAACGATTAGCGTAAAAGTTGCGACCAAGCCAGTAGTGGCTTGAAGTTTCATTTTTACAAGTATTGTATGCAACGTAAACTTAAAGCCAGTAGTGGCTTTAAGTTTCATTTTTACAGGTATTGTATTCAACGTAAACATTTCACTGACAACTACTAGGTCACTTAGGGTGGGAGGCAGGTTTACCATTAGGTCTTCTTTTCAAATTTTTATTTTCATAGTAAAATGGGCACCCAAGGGGGGATTCTATATTCAAATTAAAAATATTTGGATCTTCTATACAGGTACATTTAACACCAAGTTTTAAAACGCTGAAAATAAACGTAGTAATTCACAATATGCACACAACTGACACTAATTCGAGGGCGAATAAGTTCATTGTTAGAATCGACAATGAAACACTGTCGACAGCAACGCGTAATGCGGAAATCGCATAGCCCCGACAAAGCACTTAACTTAACAGCCAATCAAATACAAGATAGATCTGATGTAAGCCCCACATACACTCTCGTCCGACCAGCGATTTTTTCATTAGAAATGATTTATATTTTCGTCGTTTCGTGCGGCACACCACAAATGGCGTACAACCTTGCAAAATAAAATTGTATAAAAAGGTTTTCACTTGGGAAAATACGCAGCCTAAAATTTAAAAAAAAATCTGTATCGTACTAGATTAAACTTGTAACAAAAACAATTTTATCTGTGTATGCCTTTGCAATGACATCTTAGTCGCCATCATGTGTTCCGAATTTCCCATCTGCCCACCGCCTTTGAAACAAGCTTAATCAGTGTCTTCTAAATGGTACCGAAAAAAATCTACTCCGTGTCGCGTGAGTAATTTGTCGAGTTGTAAATTCAAGAAGTCGCATTGAAAAAATTAATCTTGTCGTGATTGCGGTATCTGTCGTGTCAGTGTCGTGTTTTTTGGAACTATGTGACTCCGGCATAAATCGGTATCAGGAATCTTCTCAGGCCATCTCGGGCATCGCGACAACACGAAATCAATCGCCAGTCATTTGAACGTGGCATCCTGTAACCTGCAGCTGATTTAGCTTGGTTTGTTGTTGAGTTTCGACAGTTACAATATAAAGCAGGATCGTCGAAATGAAAATGCAAGTTCACCGGTGAATTCCAAAATCCGTATAATTGTTTCTAAAACAGAAGTGTTGATCCCCCTTTAAATTAATTGTTTAAAATCACCTACGTACATGTATATCGTTTCTCTTGTTTCACAAAATATGGTGCACCTGGTTTGGGGCCATCCTGAAAGCCCACATTGGGTGGCGGACGAAGACAGATAAAGCTTCTCAAGGACAACAAAAATGTTTAACTTTACGTTATTTTAATCATGATAATTTGTCATACCTTTAAAGGTGCTGTCCGTTGTTACTTCTGTAATCAGGGATGATATCGGAGAAGTAACATTTCACCACTTCATTCCCTCTACCAGGCTTACATTTTAAAATGTAAAAAAATAAAAAAAATAAAAAATCCAATTAAAATATAACTAAATGAGATTCAAATTAAGACATTAAGGAAAATTTGAAAATTCCGTCCCTAGAGGGTTAGCGTGGGACGAGCATATCCCCATGCAACTTACTTCGTGCCAGTCCTGACGTCTTGTCACGTCATTTCTGGAGGTTAGTGTGTATGATGGAGGGGGGGGAAATTCCTATAGGCAAACACTACGAAATTACACCCACCTGACCTCAGAAGGAAAATAAATGGCAAGAATGATAACTATTTTAGTTTTAAACCGTTCTTATCTTCGAAGCTCTGAACCCCCACAGGAAACTGCTTGAGGGCCGAGTTGTCCTCTGGCAACGAATGCTCTAAAAACACGTTCCTTTGAGAATATACTTTACACACAAAGTCTTAACACGGATTAACTTCTCTTGTGTCAGGCCCGTGCGGACCTCTCGACGCTCATTACGAATTACCTTGAAAGTAACCTCAGTCCATATTCATCATTCGTCCAGATGAACATGTTTTTTAACCACTTAATTGCATCGCGCTTGGTCCAATATTACCGGGGAAAAGCGCAGATGCCAAAATGGCGGAAATATCCGCGGACATAAGATCTGTAGTTTCTGAGAACACGTGGAGTGCGTACTCGCGGTACCAACTATAACAAAACTATTAATGCTTTGCTGAAAGTTGCACACTTAAAGTAAGTATATAATTTGAGTTAACAATATAATACCCATTCAATAATATAATATAAACAATATCTTTAAATTAAATTTAAAATTTACACAAATAAAACATCTGAGGGTATTTTTTGCAAACAAAGAAGCATTGTAATGTAAGCAATACAGCATAAAACATTATAAAAATGTAAAATACTAAACAAATTAATAGTATTAATTTAATTACGATTATAGGACCATGCCTCCGGATGTGCAAATAAATTTTAAACGATACTCCGTAGCTTTCAACGCAGAGGTGATTTTTTTTAAAGTTGGTTCTCTCTTCCGCACAGCACGAATTTAAAACGAGTGAGCTCGATATCTTCCCCAGTGTGCTTATGTTCACTGACGCGCAATTTCATGTCAGAAGTAGGGTCATATACTTTGCAGTGTAGTTACTCCCCCGCTAAGTATTTCAAGACATGCATGGCAAACAAATTTCGTTTGTATGCGTTTCGTTATATCTAGTTCACAATTATTAAAATAATATTTTCAAAACGGGTATCTATTCGAAAAATCAAATGCAGTCCACGGCAAAATATGACTGAAATGTCGCACTACCTTTGATACACTTGTCTCGACCGTCGAAACGAAAATGTTATTATGAGAACGAATACTTTAATTGATGCCGGATAGATGATAGACTGCCATGAGAAGTTCATCGTAAACCTTAGAACCTCTTAAGTATTTCTGCGAAACTCTTTTAATGTAAATAAGTTTTTATTTATAAACTTTAGTAAAGTATATGGGATAGGTTTCGATCATGTAGTTTCAGCAAACTGGAAGGAATTTTACATCCAAGTAACTGCAGTAAATCTCGTTCGTGATTTCACGCAACCATCTTCTTGCAGGCTGAGTTAAGTCTAGGAATGAACTGTGGAGCCGTGTACGTATACTGTTTACAAATCGTTACGTAACTCCACAAGCAAATGCCATATAAAAAATATATGGCAGATAGGTCCACGTGTGGTTAATTACTTCCAATTTTGATGAAGCCCTCCTAATGTTCTACTTTTAGAATATTCCTCCTCCTCCTCATGCAAAAAAAAAAAAATTACCGAAGCGACAACACATCGCATTTGTGCGCTCTCAGTTTAATAAAAATTTTCATGAGAACTACTTCTACTGGGCATTACCAACATACCAATTTTTATCAGTTTGTATTCATAATGATTATAAATAAAATATTATAATATTAAAGTAAAAATTCAACTTAACTAAAAATAAGATACTATTATGTTGACAGAAGTATAAAACGCTTGTGATATATACCATATTTCGTTAACAACAACACGCTTCATACATGGGGTGATTTTGCAGAGGTTTGATTAAAAAAAAGTGTGAAGATATTGCGAATAGACTATACACAGTGCTCTCTCAACTGAAACCTGACGCTCGGCGTAGTTCTCGTACGAGTGACACGTTGCGTGTTTCCGAGCTATTTCCATCGCGAAGTCAATGAAGGCCTGAGCGTACGTGTTTCGTGGCAGTTTTAACTGCAGCCGTAACGTTACGAATGTACTACACGCCCGGGTTTGTGTAGTCTGCGGTATCATGCCGGCCGACAGCTAACAATCACACCAGTCATTAATAATTCAAATGCCGCGCGCTAAGATAACAACACAAATGCGAGAACATTTTTTTTTTTTTCAACTCGGCGGGAGATAATAACTTCAGTCGCGAGCGCTGCGCTCAACAAGTATTCGCGGCCGCGAAAACTGCGTTTTGGAATACGAATTTTAATTCAGTTTTGGGATCCCGCTGACCTTAAGGTAATTTTCAGTTTTTGATGCACTGAGCAGGAAAGCGCTAAAGGCGGCATCGGCACTTGCATGATGTACCTCATCGCCTCTATGGCGTAGGGTCTCAGGTTTCTGGCACGCTGTGTTTATAACATATGGCTTCGGACAGTGATCATTTCACTTTATGGCATCATAATAAACACAAAAGCTGCTCTATATCACAACACTATTTTTAAATTTCCGTATAAAAGTTATTAACCTTCCAATACTCGCATTTTAGCGTTTGTACTTTAAAAAAATCAGGAAACAGTAGAGTATCTGACACTTAGTTCAGTAGTAAATACATGCGTGTAACGTTTCTTGACTACTGTCCCAGTAACACAAAGTTGAGTAATTTTCAAACGCTTGACATTTTTCTAAGACCCTGAACGTATCATAGTTCAGTGAGAGACTCTCACAACAAAAACCATTTCACTCACGGCTGTAGAAACCGTTCTCAGAATGGTGATTGAGTACCACGCCGCAACATGAAGTGTAGGAAAATAAGACGTTCAAAATGTACACGGACATGGAAACGCTTATCGATACGGTAGTTATGTAGTTTTGCGATTGAAGTACAAACAACATTTTTTTTTTACAGTGGAAATGAGTTTATTTCCTTTGTGTGGGTATGTGTACGTTCTGGGGTTATTTTATGAAATTCCGTTTCTTGCACACTATAATCACAAACTTTAGAGTTGTTACGTTTTATTCACCTTAAAAGTAGGTCCACAATTATTTTTTTTTTTTTACCGAAGAACAAATTACACACCCTGGTCTAGGCATACAATATCTGATGTAAGCCTGTGTGTCATGTATGACGTATTGTGAACGGAAATTGAGATCTCGATCAGTTGTGTAGTGTTTTCACAGAGTTTAACCATCTGGGAAATTTAAACGACAGCCACGGCGGGAAATACGTTTAGTTACCTGTATTCACGAAAAAGTCTCATTATTCAATTACACATGGCAAAGTGTGTCTAACGAACGCGCTTCCGAGACCTTTGATGCAGTTAAGACTTTACGGTGTGGTTATTCACACAATTTGTCAGTTTTGGCGTCTGTTTCAGCAACTGATCACCAGGTACGCTGCAGGTATAATGTATCCGGAGACAGTTCGGGTGCTGGCTCTCTTGACTACAAGTTCCGCGACCGTCAGTTTCTCACTGTTGGCACAAAAGGTGTCTTATAACAGTCACAAGACCGCTCTTCAAATCTCATTCATAATTTTCATTAGTACAAAGTTGAAAAGTAAAACACGAAGAATGGTAAAAATATTTATTTTACACCTCATGCTCTAAATAGGAATCTCATAATTCTATATGTCTGTAAATTTAATGAGAAAAAAAACGGAAGTGTCAGTCAGTACATAATAGAAAAAAAACGCAATTGTCAACCGATACACACGACACTGTCATATTTGAATATAGAAATATTCTATGTGTCGTTATATTTCTAGTAAGATTCATTTTACTGACTGCTAATTGTTATTAGAGTATTTCTATGAAGATATCGCCAGGTTAGAAATGAGCTTCCACGAAAACAAAGTGAACCGGATTCGAATCTGGTCAATTAAGAATCTGTTTACCTCGAGGGAGTACTGTGAAAGCACTGAGAACAAATGCATAAATCACGGATGGACATTTGTAGCATTCAAAACAAGGGCGATGAATCCATAGGCACGCTGATTGAATGTGGGCTCTTCGGAATACTGCTGTAATATTTCATTAGCCCAGTAAAGTGAATAATTCCACTTGAAGGTGAAAAAATTACGCTGATGTTGTTAATCATAGCCATTTGGCAGTTTGCATTGAAACGAGTAGCGACTGGCGTGAAGGCGTTACAATATTCCTACCAATATCGTGTTAATATATATATATATTTTTTTCATTCTAGTTCTGGGTATTGTAATTATTTCGTGTGTTGCCAGGACATTATTTGCCTATGTATATTAGGCAGAAGTATAAAGATAAAAATTAATAATACGGAAAATGTCTATGCTTTTTATACCTCAACTTTCGTATTAAATAAAAACTGCTTCTTTTTCCACATTTATGTGTACAGTGTTAAACAAGAAAAATACGCATTTACGCGTAAAAATAGTATACACAATTTGGCTACAATTCTCGATCACATACGACGTAAACTTTTATATCATTAAGAAGTAATTCTTAATGCAAAATGAAATAAAAACGAAATACGGCTTACTAACGTTAAGGGGAACATGAGGTTATGCTCTTCTGAAAATCGCTATTTCATTTGTTTTTATTATTAAATGTTAGAAACTATTTGAGATGAAACAACGAATTTCTGAATGGTGTTTTCTTGAACTGAGGTATGAAATTTGAGAAACTATGGAGAGTAATATAATCATCTTCATTAATAATAATAAGGGCTGCCATGTTATTATCGTACAAAATTCTAAATCCATTAGCTGAAACCATTTTTTTTTTTACGGTGGATATGAATTATTACGTTTGAATTAGTTAAAACACTGCCTTGCTATAAAACTAAAAAAAAAGTATTTCTTGAGAAAGCAGCTACGAAGTTTGAAATTGTACGGTTGTTTGACTGGCTCTTATGCAACTTGCCGGAAGGAGTAATAAATCTTGATGAAAACGAACGACAATGCCCACCAAATTTTCAAAAATATTACATTTTAACTCAAGAAATTGCTATTATATTCAGGAATTATTTTCAAATAAAGTCTCTTGAAATTATCTTTTATCNATTTCACTTTATGGCATCATAATAAACACAAAAGTTGCTCTATATCACAACACTATTTTTAAATTTCCGTATAAAATTTATTATCCATCCAATACTCGCATTTTAGCGTTTGTACTTTTAAAAAAATCAGGAAACAGTAGAGTATCTGACACTTAGTTCAGTAGTAAATACATACGTGTAACGTTTCTTGACTGCTGTCCCAGTAACACAAAGTTGAGTAATTTTCAAACGCTTGACATTTTTCTAAGACCCTGAACGTATCATAGTTCAGTGAGAGACTCTCACAACAAAAACCATTTCACTCACGGATGTAGAAACCGTTCTCAGAATGGTGATTGAGTACCACGCCGCAACATGAAGTGTAGGAAAATAAGACGTTCAAAATGTACACGGACATGGAAACGCTTATCGATACGGTAGTTATGTAGTTTTGCGATTGAAGTACAAACAACATTTTTTTTTACAGTGGAAATGAGTTTATTTCCTTTGTGTGGATATGTGTACGTTTTGGGGTTATTTTATTAAATTCCGTCTCTTGCACACTATAATCACAAACTTTAGAGTTGTTACGTTTTATTCACCTTAAAAGTAGGTCCACAATTATTATTTTTTTTTTACCGAAGAACAAATTACACACCCTGGTCTAGGCATACAGTATCTTATGTATGCCTGTGTGTCATGTATAACGTATTGTGAACGGAAATTGAGGTTGTTGTGTAGTGTTTTCACAGAGTTTAACCATCTGGGAAATTTAAACGACAGCCACGGCGGGAAGTACGTTTCGTTACCTGTATTCATGAAAAAGTCACATTATTAAATTGCACATGGCAAAGTGTCTCTAACGAATGCGCTTCCGAGACCTTTGATGCAGTTAAGACTTTACGGTGTGGTTATTCACACAATTTGTCAGTTTTGGCGTCTGTTTCAGCAACTGATCACCAGGTACGCTGCAGATATAATGTATCCGGAGACAGTTCGGGTGCTGGCTCTCTTGGCAAGTTCCGCGACCGTCAGTTTCTCACTGTTGGCACAAAAGGTGTCTTAGAACAGTCACAAGACAGCTATTCAAATCTCATTCATAATTTTCATTAGTAAAAAGTTGAAAAGTAAAACACGAAGAATGGTAAAAATATATATTTTACACCTCATGCTCTAAATAAGAATCGCATAATTATATACGTCTGTAAATTTAATGAGAAAAAAAACGGAAGTGTCAACCGATACATACGACACTGTCATATTAGAATATATAAATATTCTATGTGTTGTTATATTTCTAGTAAGATTCATTTTACTGACTGCTAATTGTTATTAGAGTATTTCTATGAAGATATCGCCAGGTTAGAAATGAGCTTCCACGAAAACAAAGTGAACCGGATTCGAATCTGGTCGATTAAGGATCTATTTACCGCGAGGGAGTACTGTGAAAGCACTGAGAACAAATGCATAAATCACGGATGGACATTTGTAGCATTCAAAACAAGGGCGATGAATCCATAGGCACGCTGATTGAATGTGGGCTCTTCGGAATACTGCTGTAATATTTCATTAGCCCAGTAAAGTGAATAATTCCACTTGAAGGTGAAAAATTTACGCTGATGTTGTTAATCATAGCCATTTGGCAGTTTGCATTGAAACTAGTAGCGACTGGCGTAAAGGCATTACAATATTCCTACCAATATCGTGTTAATATATATATATATATATTTTTTTTTCATTCTAGTTCTGGGTATTGTAATTATTTCGTGTGTTGCCAAGACATTATTTGCCTATGTATATTAGGCAGAAGTATAAAGATAAAAATTAATAATACGGAAAATGTCTATGCTTTTTATACCTCAACTTTCGTATGAAATAAAAACTGCTTCTTTTTCCACATTTATGTGTACAGTGTAAAACAAGAAAAATACGCATTTACGCGTAAAAATAGTATACACAATTTGGCTACAATTCCCGATCACACACGACGTAAACTTTTATATCATTAAGAAGTAATTCTTAATGCAAAATGAAATAAAAACGAAATACGGCTTACTAACGTTAAGGGGAACATGAGGTTACGCTCTTCTGAAAATCGCTATTTCATTTGTTTTTATTATTAAATGTTAGAAACTATTTGAGATGAAACAACGAATTTCTGAATGGTGTTTTCTTGAACTGAGGTATGAAATTTGAGAAACTATGGAGAGTAATATAATCATCTTCATTAATAATAATAAGGGCTGCCATGTTATTATCGTACAAAATTCTAAATCCATTAGCTGAAACCATATTTTTTTTTTTTTTACGGTGGATATGAATTATTACGTTTGAATTAGTTAAAACACTGCCTTGCTATAAAACTAAAAAAAAGTATTTCTTGAGAAAGCAGCTACGAAGTTTGAAATTGTACGGTTGTTTGACTGGCTCTTATGCAACTTGCCGGAAGGAGTAATAAATCTTGATGAAAACGAACGACAATGCCCACCAAATTTTCAAAAATATCACATTTTAACTCAAGAAATTGCTATTATATTCAGGAATTATTTTCAAATAAAGTCTCTTGAAATTATCTTTTATCAAAGAGACGTGCATATTTTTGTAATCACTGCCGACCATAAGACATATAATGTGTTTTTCCTCATTCATAATAAAGAATAATCTTACAGTAATTTTAAACTTAGAATAAAATACCGCTGTGCATTATCTAAGTCCAAAAGAGCACTTAGCGCGAACGAGATGTAATTAGTTCAAACAAATTGCTTAGCTTCCGTAATAGTTTTCAGAAAAAACGTGTATTTTATTTGATAACATTATTTATTCAGTATCTGGTTGAGAGGTTGCCTTTTTTTTCTGCTCAGTTGACGATATTTTTTACAATAATTAATGCTTCTCTGAAATATATTAGCATTAACGTAGCACATTGCAGTGAAAGAGGCTGAGTACTAAACATACATGTATACTAATATTTAACAAAATACATCAAATTAAATAACTAATTTTTTGTCGTCTTATAAAAGACTCTTATGACAACGATTGATGCCAGTCACATATCTAAAACTGCTAGAAAAAACTGTAAGTAACATGACTTTCAGGTGACACTTTTTTTTTTCTCCACCGTAATTAAAGTGACTTTTTTTTTTTTTGTGCTCTGAGTGGCGGGGAAACATGTTACAGCCAAAATGTGGCTATAGTCTATTCGCTGTTTCTTCACACTTTTTGAATCAAACCTTTGAAAAAACACCCCATGTATTACGTGTTTGGTTGTTTCCTAAATATGTCGTGATTCACAAGCGTTTTATACTTCTGTTGACATAAAAGTACCTTATTTTTGAATAAATAAAACAATTACTTATATTTTATCTATAAATTATAATATTTAATTTATAACTAAAATGAATAAAACAAGGAGAAAATAGGTGTGTTGGTAATGCATAGTAAGAAATAGTTCTTATGCAAAATTGTATTATACTGAGTGCGCACGAATGCTGTGCGCTGTTCCTTTGGTGTAATCTTTTATACTTGGTTAAGGTTTATTTACGTGAGAAGGAGTAATATACTGGAAGTAAAACTTTATCAGGACTTCAGAAAAGTGTGAAGTAACCATGAATGGTATACATAGTATATTCCCGGATTTCTTAACACTTTTTGAATCAAACCTTTGAAAAAACACCCCATGTATTACGTGTTTGGTTGTTTCGTAATTATAGTATTATCACAAGCGTTTTATACTTGTGTTAACATAAAATAACATGAAAGTACCAATCTTTTGATTTAAATAGAATTTTTTTTGTAATTTATATATAAATTATAATCTTGAGTTTAAAATTAATATGAATAAAAACTAGTTATAAATAGTTCTTATGCAAAATTTTATTAAGCTGAATGCACACGAATGCGGTGCGTTGTCCCTTTGGAGTAATTTTCTAGACTCGATTAAGCTTAGTTTGTATGAGGCGGAGGAATATCCTGGAAGTAGAACTTTAGCAGGGCTTCAGAAAAGTTGGAAGTTAACAGCGAGTTGACTGTTTTCAAGTAACCAAAGGATGAGATGGAGAGGCACATGTAGCTCTTGGCTCACCGAAATTGTACAAAAAACCGTGTGGATATTGAGGGGAAGTCGAATCAATCTACCTCGCACACTGTTGAATAGTGCGGCGTCGATATTGTAACATGGGCGCCAATACTCCGCAGTAAATGGAACTTCAAATATGGTTGTAACGGATGTTTTCGAACTACACCGATAAACTCCGGCAGGTTGTTCCTTACAAAAAAAAACATATTTATCATGATTATACCGAAATGATTATTAAGGGAGTTATGCAACCCCCAATATAGAATTTAAAAATTATTTTTGTTCAGAACATCATTGTAAACTACTAGCGATTAAGCAACAAAACAGGAAATGGTGTGCTGTAGAACGGAGATATTACACATCTGGAAACGCGATTGGGAATATTATCCCACTTCGTGGTGAAAATGGAGGTTGGCATCTTTATATTTGGATAAAAAATTGTAACCCTAAGATGTAGGCACGTGTAAATTAATAAAAAAGTTCATCTTATCGGAACACTTTTAGGCGAGCAGTTTTCCAAAAATCCACACGCAACTTTGAAAAAAAAAAATCTGTTGGCTGACAGGTAGATAACACAGTACAAAAGAAGGTATTTTTGTTAGGATTTTGTGGGATCACACACCTCCCTTACAAATCATTTTAGGGGAAAAGTATACATACATATTATATTTTCGTTNTCGGAACACTTTTAGGCGAGCGGAATAACCTGCCGTAGTGTGTTGTTCAAAAACCATCCAGTATATTGCGATTTTTTCGTGTGGATACTCAGCTTGCAAAATTACGACTCTTCAATTTTCTGGAATCCGACAGCCTTCGTAAACAGCGTCACCTGCTACAATTTCGGGATTGATTCTCTCGAAACGGATAGAGGAAACTTTTGATAAAAACATCAAGAATCAGACCAGGCAATTTACAAACGTAAATTGTTAGATGGTTATGCTCACAAAAATAAAATATTCCTTTTTCCCATCTTTCTATGGATGCCCAGGATATTAATAAGTATCTGTTATTATGCCACTTAAATATACTCACTTACTTTACGGTTACGTTTGATGATATAGCAACATTTCAAGTTAACACCAAGTAAATTAGACTGACATTTTTTTAACAGTACCTATTCGGCTAATTCCCCGCTACGCAATGATTACGAAATGGCCTGCCTGTTGTGTAGTAGTTACTTTTTTATCATCATCCTTATAGACCAAGTGTACAATCCAAATTACAGGATGTATCTAAATAAAACCGACAAAATTCGGCAGCAGGTTAACCACTGAAAAAGGCGGTAAAAATATGCATATGACCTATGATCTAAAGTGAATCGTAAGGCCGGTACACGTCTTTGAAGTTAGACATGAAGCACTAGTTTATTATAAATGTTGTGGAGACGTAACACTCAGTGTCTGCGTGATGTGCAATGTTAATTGTGACACGCGGATTAATAATACATCTCCTAAATCCCACGTTTGTTACAGTATCATGGAGATCAAGTCGAAATAAAGGGTAGTGACCGTGATTACGTCCATGAAATAATTTGATGAGAGTGACAGAAAGAGACAGGTATTGTGGTTTTTACATATCTTTGTTCCATTAAACATTATCCAGTAACTAAGTGTTTCGTCTTGAATATTTTCTCCAATATTTGAAATAAACTAGTGCTTCGGGTCCNCCCCCTGATTCACTGTAGACAATAGTTCATATACGTTTTCGCCTTAATTTTTCGTGATTAACGTGCTGCCGAAATTTTTCGGTATAATTTAGATACATCTGTATACCTGTATATTGTTTCTGACAAAATTCGTGAGCTGGAAAAAAAAATCGCAACACGTCAATGTCAGTTGCTGTGTAAACAAGCAAGACGAAACACAGAACGAAAAAAGTGGAATAAGAAGGGGCAAAAAAAAAATGGAAAACGCAAAGGGGAGGGAGGACGGTTATAAAAATTTTTTGTAGTAATGGAGTAAGACGGGAGTAGCACATATTCACGTCATAGTTCCTACGTTGGAGACCTCCATGACAGTCGTACGTTCACCAATGTTTTCGCCTGTTGCGGTCTTTTTTAGGCATCGCAGATTTTAACACGACCACTTTAACGCTGTGAAGTTTGTTAAAATCAATGTAATATAAAACTAATTTTCGTAGAGAAATTTCTTTATTGTCGATTTCAGGTCAAAACTTGTAACGTAATTTTTTTTTTGTTACTATGTTTTCTCAGTCTGAAAGAAAACAGAATGGCGCAGATCTCGACGAAAGAAAGATCCTCAGAGTAGGCATCGACGTCTGTAGTTTCATCTCCGCGTCAGAAACGCGCGCTCTGCGGGGTATCCACGGGAATTATTGGCGACATATTGGCGTGTTTTCGGAGAGCACGGTCGATCAAGGTGGCGGGCGAACAGCCATTCTCACCCCCCCAAGCCTTGCTGCTTTTTTTTTTCGGCTCTGCGAGCTTGCGTTGTTGGGTCACTGCACTGAGGTACGATGACCACTACACTGGAGTCACAAAAAAAAATACAGCTCTGTGTGTTCAACGCTTCAAGCATTGGTGTAATGTACTTGACACGTTGAAAAGGGAAAACACGTCGGTTCGTCAAATGGGGCAGCCACGGTGGGTCGAATGGGGTCGACAAGAGCAGCACCTTATATCAGGAGGAAGAGGTGGAGAAAAGCAGAAAATAAAATGTACTCACTCGTTGTGCGGGATGTCCTCGTCTTGCTCCAGCGTGGCCACTACCAGCGATGCCAGGAGCACCCAAAAGAAACCCCTCCGTCGTCCAGAGGCCATGTCCCACGCTGCCTCCTGCGGTTTTCACGCTGAAGGCACGCCGCCCAGCACCGAACCTCGACGCCGCATTACACCCCTTCTCCTCACGAAACAACCCCCCCGCCACCCATCAAAGAAAATTACGCGCCGTTTAAAAAGTTTATATCCCGGAAGGTCATGCGGAGCACGGAGGGGTGTAAGAAAAAGTGCCCGAGAGCACGCACTCCCTTGCACGCACACACGCAAAAGTTATATAACTCACCCGAGAATCGAATCTCACACGCCACCCTTCTCTCCCGACCGCGCGAGCACTTGGACGTGAACCGGCGACACCGCGCGCGCACAGATTTCGTCGCGTCGTCGTTTCGAGGGGGGTGCGACACACCTTCGCTTCGGGACCCCCGGGCAGGAACAAGATCTCGCCGCAGAGGACTACGCGCGCGCACACACACACACACAATTTCACTATGTGTGTGTCTCTCCTCCGTCCCCTCTCTTCCTCTGTCTCTCCGTGTGCGCCGGTCCCTGGCGCTCTCGTCTTTGCCTTGTTTATTGATTCGACAAGATGGCGGCCAGCCACCCGCGCCGCGCCGAACCCCCGCCGCCAACATTATGGGCTCTTTTCTACCGTAAAATTTCGCAAGCATGGTTGCCAAACATGCAGTGTTTGTCGCGTCCGTACGAGGATTTCGGGACCGTGAGCGAGCATGTTTCCCGATAATTTTAGGAGCGATCTTTACAGTAAACGGATTTGGAGGGGGGTAAAATGCGATAAGTATTGTATTTTTCGTGTCAAACGCATTTTTACAACCACGGCCACTGTTTTTTTTCCCCTCCTGAAAGTTGTAAAACTGCTCAGTTGCAACGCGTGTACATTTGCTAAAAAAAACTCTCGCACGCAGCACGTATAATACGTACAAATTTACGAATTATTATCGCAGGTTCACATAACAGATTGAGTTTTTTCGCGTGCGTAATGCGGAGATGTGCGTGTTCTGGAGAGCGAAATTGTATATATTTTTTCCTCGTTGGCACGATAGTTTCGCTCCGGGTCGTACGATAATCGTCATCCCTAGATCTGTGAACCGCGAGGATTTCCCTGTCCTCGTCTCTCGGCGGACCATCCCACGCTCATGCGAAACGTTAGCGTACGCACGCTCGTTGGAGGGGGTAATACGGGCTCGTATCTCCCACTGACACATCGCACGCCGTAAATGACCGCCGCCTCAAGCAAAACAAATGCACTTCAACAGTTGGCATGCAGTTGCAGCGAGAGGTACGCTGTATCCGACAAGCACAAAGCTTAAGGGCGACGCCTACCTGGCTTGACGTGCTTTACAGAGTGTTTTTAAATCCGCGTGTTTTTTTTACGAACCTTCTAAACGTGTATCCATGATACCAATGTACTAAAAGAAAACACACTTCAGGCGAGGTACGTATAATACTCTCAAAAAATCACGTACTTTATAAATGATATTCCCGAGCCCTCCAACATAGTTAAAAAAAAATAGGTTTTAACCCATTGCTCTATTTCATAATATACTGGTTGGAAACATACAAAACTATTGTATGGAACTGCATTGAATCTTGCTATAGACTTTCCACCAATAAGATGGTATGATCACCGTTTCAAAAGTCGAATAGGGACAGGCAGCAAGCCAGTTCAACGCCTTGCGCTTAGGAGCAAAGGGGCATCAGGCGCGCGTGTAAGTGTCGCCCTTATCGCTCCCGCACTTCCCTGCCTCAAACGCGCTAAAAAAAACCTCCAAGTAGACAACGCCCTTAATACTCGGATTCGCCCCATTNCGCACTTCCCTGCCTCAAACGCGCTAAAAAAAACCTCCAAGTAGACAACGCCCTTAATACTCGGATTCGCCCCATTTAATTTTTGGAGAAATTCTCCGTTTTCGCACCATAATTTCGGATTCATAGTTATTACTGACAATGTGCGATTATATAAAATGTTCATTTTATGAGCTGTTTAATATTTTTCTGCGTTATTTTAATTGATTACTATCTGCTGGCAAAAAGTCAGGAACATATTTATATTTTATCAATAAGTTCTTGCCTTTTTGCAAGCAGGAAATTACACACAGTGAAAATTTTATACAAACGTATTAAATAAGTAGTAAATTGTAAATTTCCTACCANGCAAGCAGGAAATTACACACAGTGAAAATTTTATACAAACGTATTAAATAAGTAGTAAATTGTAAATTTCCTACCATCGAAAATTTCCAGTAAAACCGCTGGAACTGAAATTATGACCCGAAAACGACGAATTTCTGCAAAAGGAGTGATGCCCAGTCTTAATCCTTTGCAAAAGTATTATGGTTAAGGGAGTCTTGCTGGTTTGTCCCCTTTCACTGGCCACGAGTCCAGATAAAAGAATAAAGTGGAAACCGAATGTATTTTTATTATTTGCTTGTAATTCTATATCCTGTTCTTAATGTATGCCCCACGCTTTTTGCGTGCAGGGGAAATAACGGCGGCTTACATGTTGAGCTAACTTAAGCGTGCGAGTAAAACCATCACATACAGAGCCTCGCGTGTTGAACAACCTCGGCATGGAGCACGCCATTTACTTATTTATTAATACAAATGATTGTGAATAGTAACAAAACATTTTTATTTTCATCGAGTCATGCTTTGCAGTAGAAGGATTTATGATTATTGTAGAGTTTGTACAGTTTCCAAGTTAACCTCCTCCAAAAATAAAACCAACCCTTGAAATACCAAAGGTTAGATGAGAGTTATTATTGTTCCAATCTAAACATAATTTCAAACATGACTCTACAAAATAGGTTGGATAGAGAATGGAGAAGAAAGGTTCGGTTGCGCCCTTATATTTTTTTTTTACCTAAAAACGATTTAATTAAATTTTTAATATTTTATTTAATGCTTAAAAAATGTGCATATACGTGTCACTGAACGTATGTAAAATATTTTACGAGTTTATTCCTTGTGCAAAATGAGACAGAAAATATAATACGACAAAACGATCACTGAGGAATGAATAAGCAGCTAAATCAACAGGTTTTCAGAATCTATACGTGAGATAAAACAACAAAGCGGATGGTGTTTAGTTAATAGAAGATCTTAAATCTCAGAAAATTATATTCGTAAGCCTCTCATAAATTAAACTGTACACAAAAAATATTCTAACCCTTAGCTTTTGTCCGATTTTGATGCAACATGTACAAATTAAGCATGAAACACGTTGAGACCAACTGCACCCAAAAAATTAATGCGCTAAATTTTCAAAGTTTGCAGCGGCAAGGACGTAACTAGGGGTGGACCCACCCCGAAATATGAGCCAATATTTACTTGTATGTATTTCCATCTTCTCTCACATGTATCTGTTTTTTATAAATTTAATAAATAGTATTACTCTAACCGCATCATTCACGTACCATATGTAATAATGCAGTTGCAATGGGATACATTTCTGTTTTTGTAAATGTAATTTAGTTTTACCTTGCTGTGTTTAACTATCATTAAAAGTCGGTTACTTTAACCACTCATGTACTGCATAGAATTACTGTTGCTTAACGTAAGGTGAATGAAAGTTTCTTAAAGTGACTTTGGGCTCTTTCCGAAACAGATTTCTGGATACGTCGCAGTGCAGCGGCATACTTGCGTGGATAGGCAACATCTCTGCACCCCCGTGAATTATTAATGTCCTATTACACGGTACCAGATTCCTTAAAAGCTTGCGCAAGATCTGCCATAGCTGCCATCAGTGGCGGGGATCGGCCGCCAAAATAAGGGCGGGGATAACGATTTTTTTTTTCTAAGTCCTTCTTCATTTTCCTCACTCGCGACGCCTACAATTGAATGAGCAGTCAAAAACATTGTCATGTCCACAACTTCACAGCCATTGATAACTAGGGATGCGAAAATTCGGGCGAATTTCGTAGGAAATACGAAAATTGTGTTTCCGCAAAAAAAAATTGCGGAATAATATCAAAATCGCAATATTTATGGAAAAATCCCATTAGAATGAAATAAGCCACTTTTGTATTTATAGTAATAATAAAAAATATGTTTTCTAGACAAGTTAAAATTACGGAATATATTGGTATATGCTATTCATGGTAAAGTAAGCACTTTTGAAAGCCCTCTCATTTGGAATAATAGTCAATAAATATATTTTATTTTAGCTTTAGATGTCAATTTCTGAGTGCGGTGGAATATACACACTGTGTGTATTACTTACATCGCAATATTTATTTTAAAAGGTTGCTACAGGATAAAAAATGGCTGAAAGGAAAAAAATTAATAGGGCCTTAAAAGTGCTCACTTTATCGTGAACAGCCTACACACGAGTGGACTTTCGCATCCGGCGCGGACTCCTGTTATATGTGGACCATTGCTGTGTGTGTGAGGGGAGGGGGGCTGACCCACCTCGACCCCTCCACCCCCTAGCTGGTCTGCAGCGTCGCCCGGCAGTCGGAGGAATGATTGACAACTGACCTGGCTGGGNATACGCAAGAATATTCTGGGATCTAGAAACCTCGGTGTAACGCGACATTTGGAGAAATTTCTTGACTATGGCGGACAACACCTTAAATACTGCCGAGGCCGGAGGTTCGGCAGACTTAGGTAGAAGCTATCTGGCTGAATTCGGTACTCGGGTGAAGTATGGTGTGACGAGGGACATCAGCGGAGAGAACGGATGACGATAGAGGTTGCTAGACGGTGGCCGACGAGTAGCCTTCTGCTGTGCATGAGGGCGCTCGGAGATCCCTAGGACATTGTGGACTGGTAGGACCTGGACTGAACTGAGGTGGGACTGTATGAACATCGTATAAGGACTTTATTGTAAATATTTTAACTGTTGAATATGGACATGTAATTTATAACATAATTCAATAGGTTTTGATACACTGTTTATTGGGACTGAGTTTAGTTACTTAAATACATTAATTCCTTTGAGGTAATTTTAAATTGTATAGATTGAATTTATTAATTGTAAATAACAATTGATAGCAATTTCTTGTGAGCTATTGAGTCGAGAGCATGTTATTTGTAGTTAATCTGGTTTAGCGCACTGACTTTAAGAAATTGTAAAAATATGTTGTCTGTAGAATTTTAATTCTAGTGCCATTTTACATTATTAGGTTGTTAGTGTATTTGTGACTTATTAACATTTTATAGCGGGAAATAACGCCTTGGCCCATTGCAAGGGAGTGTCTCCTCTCTACTTAGTCGCTCGTTAACTGAAGATGTTTAAGAAAAGTTTCCATGATAATTTTAAAGTTTCCTTTGTTTTCGAAAACTAAACTTGTGTGACAAAAAAGGTCCGTGTTATGCCAAGCTTAGTCAGTGAAGAGCCGTCAAACGAAGTGAAAGCAAGTGCCAGTGTGCCTCATCGACGTCAAAGGGTGCCATATCAACATGTGAGTGCGTTCTAATTAGGCAGAATGATCGGTCTCCAGGAAACGGGTTTGTAATACCGTGACATTCAGGCTCGTACAGGGCATGCTGCTACGACAGTGATGCGTGTGTAGAGCCAGTGGATAGAAGAGGGTCGTGCGCAGTGGCGAGCGGGTACTGGACCACGCAATGTGACCATAGCGCGGGATGACCACCATCTCGTCCACATGGCCGTAACGGACCGTACAGCTTCGTCCACAGTGTTAGCTTGACACTGGGGCACTGCAACGGGTCGATGGTTCGATGGCGTCTGTTGCGGGCTGGAATGGTGGCACGCATTCAATTGTGTCGGCTTCCATTGTCCACAAACAACACACACCTCAGACTGCAATGGGCAGTGAACGCCGTCGCTGGCGTGCTGAGTGGCAAAATGTAGTGTTTTCGGACTAGTCCCGTTTCAGCCTGTCCTACAGTGATGGCCTCATACGTGTTAGACGCTACCGTGGCGACAGCAATCTGGTAGCCTGCATTGTGTAGCGGCATAGTGAACAAACGCCAAGTGTAATGATTTGGTACGCCATTGGATACAACATGCGATCTCGACTCCTACGTTTTGAGGGCAATCTGAACAGCAACCACTACATCAGGTAGGTTTTAGATCCCGAGGTACTTACCCTCCTTCAGGCTACTCCACATGCCACATTTCAGCAGGACAAAGCCCGGTTGCATGTGGCGAGGAATGTGCAAGCCTTCTTCAACGGACGACGGGTATCACTGCTTCCCTAGTCTGCACGTTCGCCTAAAATGTCGCTTATCGATCATGTCTGGGATACGGTTGGTCGGCGATTGTTGGTCACGGACCTCCAGTAACCATTGTTGATGTGTTGCGGACTCGCATACTCTCTGTCTCATATAACTTGGCAAGATCATGACAGTCAGTCAGTGAACGGCAACTTGACGTATAGGAAAAAAACAAAGTGCCATTTACAAAATCCTGCATCAGCTGATGCACGAACGAACAAAAATGAATATTATGTTGGCTATTCAGAGTGCACTGCCAACGCACACCAGACAAGCAGAAAATACGCGGATAATCAGTTTCCTAGATTAATTAATACATTTTATTTTACGCGGTCACAAAACAGCAGTTCTTAGTGTTACTAACTAATCTTCCTGCTAAAGTAGTAATGTATAGGTGTTCCAAATGAAATGCACATTAAAACGATCCATATTAAAATGAAACACAAATTCAAACCTTGTCAGTTCTTTTCACATCGCATCCCCACTCTCCATCCATGCCTTCCATACGTGCTTGATATTAATTCCAAAAACCTAGATGAATATCGCAGGATATTTTTGAATTGTTTATTCAAATAATTTGACGAACTATATTTCAAACTCGTGTCCTTTCGTGCTAGTAGTAGGAGAAAAATCAACTTTTAAAAAGACGGAATTAAGAGGCACACCAACGTGCTGCTTACCTGTTGAGTAACGCTCTCGGGTCACACCACACCCTGCCATGGCATGGCGCGCCATCTGTCAGCTGTCTCCCGAAGCACTACCAGTCAGGAAAAATAGCCTTCGTGTGTAAAATATCAAATTTAAGAGCAGATACCAATGGTTTTATTTTCCACGTGCTCAGTATAATTTTTAAAGTTACATATGTTTCCATGTACAGCGATTTTGATTACTAGTAATTTATATTGGGCCGGTAATCATTACGTCTACGTCCATTACACGCCATGTTGTTCTCCCGCAAACCCATTTCCTTGTTTTCGAGTTGTAACTATACTGTATTAATAAAACTAAGAAAGCGGAACGCGCGTGGGTAGTTTGGAGCAATTCTTACGTTATTCCACACCACATATTTCCAACTCGAACTGTTTAGTATCAGTAATAGTCGTTGGTGAGTTGTTGGCGAATGAAAGTGCGTTGTCAAGCAAGTTCCCTGAATTATTTTTATCCAGTATGATAAAAACTACAATTACCGTTTCGCAAATGTTAACCAAAATCCGCTGTTTCGGATAAATTAAAAAACAGTGAGAAAATATCTAATTTTTGCAAGGTTTTAATTTTTTACTCTTATAACCTACGAATTTTTGAGACATGTGTCAGTCTATAAATAACTTAAAACTGGTTTAGCATTACAGTACAATGGCAAGTGGGTTGCTGACAGCATGTTGATAAAATATACAGCCTCCAATTGACGCACCAGCTGATGACGCAAGGATGCATAAAAGAAAAGTAAACATTTGGCGCTACTTTCGTCGAACTGTCAAAATCCTGGCCAAGTTACATGAAACAGAGAGTACAAACCGCGTGGAGGGAGATTCCCCAGGAACATATCCAGGTCCTTTTTAATTCCATGCCACGACATTTTGGAGCTCTGACTGCAGCACGTGGGGGCTTCACACCATACTGAAATTCTCAAGGACAGAGATCATGTACAGTACTGCAATCTTAATAAATTGTGTATTTTCATGTACATATTCTGTGGTATAAAAATCATTTCAATCACATGCATCCTTCTTGGTGTCGCATTTTTCACAAACGTCAGTGTATTTATTTTGTTACTTTCGTGACTTCACATCATTTTAAGAATGATACTACATCAGTAAGCATTGAACTGATTTACGACCAACGGTAATAAAGCAATATAAACATGTGCTAGCTAGTTTTTTAGTAGGCCTGATTAACAGAAGCTTGTACTAGACCGAGTGCGGCAGTAGGTATGGTGTAATACCAGCTTTAGGGGAAGCCCGGGTAAAGTGAACTACTAAATTTACAGCATAACAATCATTAGGAATAAATCAGTGGAAAGATATATGTATATCATTGAGTATACTACCTTACTGTTTGTGTTTGGTTATTTCAGTAACCAAATTACATTGTGATAAGGAAGTATCAGTGCCACAAAAAAAACTAAATTTCTAAAAATTTAATTTTAGTCAATTTGGGCTACATTCCATGGCAAAGTGGATTACTGGCCCGGGCAAAACTAACACATTTCAAAACATATCTAATCGGAACGAAAAAAGTATCGCATGGCCACTGTAAAATGTACATGAATAATGGTTCCATATATGTAGTACACTGGGAACATTGTACCCAGTTCTCGTCTAGACGTTCCTCGTAGAATTCTTCATGTACCAGGCAGGAAAATAGTGATGTAGAAACACTTTCTCATCTTTCTTGCTGGTTTTTCAGAGAAGCGATTGCTCCAATTCCTACTAACTTTTCTCACGATTTTTTTTTTTAATCTCTTTCTGTTAAACAGTTGTCGTTGCTGCTCTCTCATTGGGGTCTGGTGAGAATTTCAGATCTTTGGCATTTTCTTTTGCCTTTACATTTAGCAATCTCAGCCCAGCAAAGTAACTGGTGGAAGACGAATGTCAAATGGACTATAACTAAATTTTCTACATTTTGACTTTTTCCTCTGACATGCTGATTTTTCAAGGGTTTGTTGTTTCAGCTCGAGGAGGACCAAAAACGTAAGATGAATTAGCAGTCACTGAATAACAATTGAAAATATCTGTGCGGAGCAAGGGTCTAGGGTTTGATGTCAAAGAGACTGGAAGATTATTAGTATCTGATTGACCACTGCGAATGTCATAAGTACTGTCACAATCTGGGCGAACAGGCACAGAAGCAGGAGGACTAACAGTTTCTGAATGAACGGTTCCGAATATATAAAGAGTATTCAGGATCTGCAGGAACTACAGTAGAATCCCGATAATTCGTATTGTCAAGGCACTGAATGTTAAATATGAATTATCGAGATATTCAAATTAGCGGAATTACCAATAATCGGGAGCAAAAAAAGAAAAAATACATAATAACGAGATTAATGCAAATTTGCATTAATATGTAATTATAAACGCTTGGCTACATATTATGTATACATATGTATATATAAATCAATAATTACATCAATAAATAACATTAAAAAATTACGTTTGAAAAAAATCTGTAATTTTCTTTTGGTGCAAGCCTTGCAGACGGGTATTGTCGATGGCTTTGTCAAGCATGTTCAAAGCAGAAAATACTTCATCGCCAACGTCTGATTTCGCTAAGAAATGGCGCACGTTGTTGATGTATTGTTTGGCCACTTTAGGTGTAATTGTCAGCACATCATCTTCGTCGTCACCTTCACCATCAATGTCCTGAGATGGAGCCAAAATTTCGTCATCAATTAGAATCCCCGCTAACGCTAGGCCATCGTCAAAATGGACGAAACCTTCAAACGTTAAANCATCTTCGTCGTCACCTTCACCATCAATGTCCTGAGATGGAGCCAAAATTTCGTCATCAATTAGAATCCCCGCTAATGCTAGGCCATCGTCAAAATGGACGAAACCTTCAAACGTTAAAGAATTCTCTTCATTTTGAGGAAGACTATTCCAATTCATAGGGCATTCTAAGTCTTTTTCAGTAACTGCTGATGAAAGTTCCACCTTCGTGAATCCACAAGCACGAAAACAGTTTTTTATTGTGCTTTCGCTAACACTTTGCCACGCCTTGTGAGCAATGTTCATGGCTGAAAATAAGGTGATTTTATGATCCTTCCCATCCTCGATGCTGTCAAGGAGTTGCATCACTACTTCCTTGCGGTAAAAGGTTTTGAACGTTTTAATTATGCCCTGGTCTAGAGGCTGCAGCTTAGAAGTAGTGTTGGCAGGCAAAAACACAACATTAACATGACTGAGCGGTGGGGTATTGTTGTGAGCCGTACAATTATCCATGAAAAGTAGAATTTTTCTCTGCCTTTTCTCCATATCAGCATTCACTGATCGTATCCATTCCTTGTATAATTCGCCCGTCATCCACGCTCTTTTGTTTGCACGATGGGTCATAGGAAAAGTTTTTATGTTTTTAAAACATCTTGGTTTGGCTGATTTGCCTATCATGAGCGATCTTAATTTCTCAGATCCATATATGTTGGCGGCCAACAATATGGTTACATATTCTTTACTATTTTTTCTGCCATGACACTTTTCTTCCTTAAAACACATTGATCGGTCGGGGATACACTTATAAAATAACCCCGTCTCATCGGCATTAAAAACGTTGTTGGGCTCATAAGATTCGATTATTACTCCCAATTCGTCTTTCCACTCAGAAAAAACGTCGACCGATACACTCGCACTTTCCTCACTAAGCTACTTAAATTTTATGCTGTGCCTTTTTTTAAACCTATCAAACCAACCATCACTCGCACTAAAGTCTTTAATTCCCAATTTTTTTGTGCGAAAACTTTTGCTTTTTCTCTTAAAATGTTTCCTCCAACTGGTACATTCAAATCCCATGCTTGCGCAAACCACTTTTTTAAATTCTCTTCTAGTTGTGGATACTCACAAGTCTTAAAGCGCTTTACTTTGCTGTCCGATGTCTGGGAGGCGATTTTATCCTTGTTCTTCAGAATTGATGTAATTGTGGAAGAAGGAATGTAATAACGTTTGGAAAAGTCAATTTGTTCATCACCACCAACCACGGCGTTAATTATTTCTTTTTTTTCTCTAATGGAAAGACACTTACTAGCTCTTTTCGGAGGCATGGCTAAGACCAAACTGACTAACATTTCACTCGCTCTTCTCCTTCCTACCCTCTCATAACTCATAATCACAGACACATCGCCTCACAGCCTACTCGGCGTCATTACCTTCCCTTCAAACCCTCTTACTTTTCACTCGTTCTGCTCCTTCTTACCCTCTCATAACCCTAGACCGGACACCAAGGCGCCTCTTAGTTCTGGGAATCACAGACACATCGCCTCACAGCCTACTCGGCGTCATTACCTTCCCTTCAAACCCTCTTACTTTTCACTCGTTCTGCTCCTTCTTACCCTCTCATAACCCTAGACCGGACACCAAGGCGCCTCTTAGTTCTGGGAATCACAGACACATCGCCTCACAGCCTACTCGGCGTCATTACCTTCCCTTCAAACCCTCTCACTTTTCACTCGTTCTGCTCCTTCCTACTCTCTCATAACCCTAGACCGGACACCACGGTGCCTCTTAGTTCTGGGAATCACAGACACATCGCCTCACAGCCTACTCGGCGTCATTACCTTCCCTTCAAACCCTCTCACTTTTCACTCGCTCTGCTCCTTCCTACACTCTCATAACCCTAGACTGGACACCAAGGTGCCTCTTAGTTCTGGGAATCACATACACATCGCCTCACAGCCTACTTGGCGTCACTACCTTCCATTCAAACCCTCTCACTTTTCACTCGCTCTGCTCCTTCCTGCCCTCTCATAACCCTAGACCGGACACCAAGGCGCCTCTTAGTTCTGGGAATCACAGATATATCACCGCACAGCCTACTCGACTTCATTACCTTCCCTTTAAATCCTCTTTCTTTTCACTCGCTCTGCTCCTTCCTACCCTCTCATAACCCTAGACCGGACACCAAGGCGCCTCTTAGTTCTGGGAATCACAGACACATCGCCTCACAGCCTACTCGGCGACATTACCTTCTCTTCAAACCTTCTTACTTTTCACTCGCTCTGCTCCTTCCTACCCTCTCATAACCCTAGACCGGACACCAAGGCGCCTCTTAGTTATGGGAATCACAGGCACATCACCTCACAGCCTACTCGGCGTCACTACCTGCCCTTCAAACCCTTCTACGTCCCTCAGTACCCTTCGGGTATTTTTTACCCTGCCCGAATTGCATAAATTTAGAGCTGGTGTACTGTCTAGGGTTAAAAACATTACGAGTTAACGAGATTTTTAAGTTGGAAATAAGAATTATAAGAAGTTTTAATTGAGNTCTAGGGTTAAAAACATTACGAGTTAACGAGATTTTTAAGTTGGAAATAAGAATTATAAGAAGTTTTAATTGAGCTTGAGCACCAAAATAAATACGTATTATCGAGGGGACCGGAATGCATTGGTTTTTTACGAATAAAATGGATTTTCTCAAGGGACTGGCAAATTTGTACGAATTAACGGGATATAAGAATAATCGGGATGCGAAACATCGGGCTTGCACTGTATAACAAAAGTTAGAGGACAATCAACATCAGAAAAATTATGAGAGTTGTAGGGCCAACTTTCTGAGTACCAAAATACACTTATTGCATTCTGAGCACTTGCTACTCTCAAATGTGCAGACGAGGATAGTTTTGCAACATCGAACTGATTTACAATCCTTCCAGGATGTATTTTCATGGAAAGTACCAATTCTTTGTTTAAATATAAATTTCAAAGGCCATAGACTGCAACTAAATTAATTTAAAATNTTTCATGGAAAGTACCAATTCTTTGTTTAAATATAAATTTCAAAGGCCATAGACTGCAACTAAATTAATTTAAAATAATGTAAATTACTAACACGTCATGAAGTAACAATAAATATCAAAACCGTTAACTACACTGCTGCCCATTATAATTACAACATCAAAACGGACGTGACCTATCACAACAATTGGACAGAATACCCATCATTCACAGGTGAGATGATTACTCTTGCAGCTCAGTATGACGTACATAACATAGGCAAATCAGTAATGTGTGGTCCCACCATTCAATAACCACTACTACACGACGTGGCATTAAGATGTCTGTCTGGGGTATCTCTGCCTATGCTGCTTATANTACCATTCAATAACCACTACTACACGACGTGGCATTAAGATGTCTGTCTGGGGTATCTCTGCCTATGCTGCTTATATGCGTGCCCAAAGTTCATCCTTTGTGTCTGCGAGTGTACTGTGGCAAGCCAGTTGTCGTCCGATCATGGATCACACGTTTTTAATGGACGAGAGAACTGGCGAATGCTCAGGCCAAAGAAGCATCGTGACTATTCTCCGCGGTCAAAGGTTGAAACCTTTTCGTAAGGTTGTCGTGTGCTTTGACGCGCCGTGCTCACTCCGTAGTGCACACCAACAGCGCGGAAACACTGTGTCACTATCTCTCAGTAGCTACCCAACTTCCACCTACATGTATACCGCCTATAGGAGTCGCCATTGACTCACGTGCTGCGTCACTCGGATGAACAACTAATCACGTCATTGTCCTGCTCTGCTCCATTCAGTCTCCGAATGTAAGGTCCTTCAGGCACGTCCTTCTTGGTATTGCAATTTTTATGGCTAGCAGTGTATATGGTTTTTAATCTACTTTTTGAAGGATATATCACTTTCCTGCCTGTGTGTATGTGTGTGTGCGTTTGTCCGTATGTGCTCCCCCATCCCCTCCTTTTCAATTTTTGAACGCATCAGCCGAATTTCACGAAAATCGATACAATTATAGTAATCGATAAGGACACCTGACTATTATAGTTTTTGGCTACGTAGGGCACTTTCACAATTGCGGCCATTTTAAAATGTAGTGTGATAAGTTATATCTCGGGAACAATTCTACCAATTAAAACCAAATTTTGTATGTTGACAGCGCATCATGTAATAATTAAATTTAAATATGTATATTGTTTAAGGTCAGCAATTTTGGAAGATTATACCACATGAAAAAAATAAGATTTACCATTATATCTCGAAAACTAGTCCACCAATTCTCGCCAAATTTGGTACTCAAGTAGTACTGCGGTAGACCATATAAATGTATGCAATTCCAAATAGTGAGGCAGTTATTTTCAAAATGGCGCCAATACAAATATTTTCGGTTTATTTGGTGTAACTACCATGAAAGTAATACTGTGACAGTTAATGTATGCTGGCACGTTTTAAGATAGTGAGACACTTATTATCGAAATAGCGGACAATGGCAACTTACGGAATACACATATTTCATCACCTAATTCAAATTTCAACTTTTTACGTGAATACAATACAGGAGCTTGAACTACAGAAAGAGCTGCAGTCTGATTTAAAACAGTTTCATGAATTGCAAAAGTCTTCCAACGAATTACATCACGAACATCAATTTCATTAATATAACCAATAGCAGGCGCGGTACTATTATGTGCCCGTCTAAAAAAACACATCTCTAACATTCAACTTCCACAATCCACTGTGGTTGATTCAAGCAGCAACAGTGATGCAGCCAGACAACAGTGATTCAACCAGACAACAGTGATTTAATATGCCACGAAGACACTATAGACGTAGAAGATATTTTCCAAGGAAGATATTTAGGAATATCGGAGGGCTTAGTTCGGTAATTGCTACGAACAGGACGATGTTTGTGTTACGCAGGTTATGCAATGTCAATAAAGTTATGTGTTTTTGTCTTAATGTATAGATTTGGTTTGCAGATTATGATCGCTAATCCTGGAAGTGGATTGTTAGAGAAGTGTTTTTTTTTAGACAGGCACATAAGTGCGCCTGCTATTGGTTATATTGTAGAAACTATTTAATCAGTTCCAACAAAACTTTGTAGGGTGGGAGTATGTATAACAACAATCAAATATGTCAACATGAAGATTCTTCTGTACGACATTTTGTATGATAGTGTCACACGAATAAGTAAATTTTTTGTCATATATTGGGAAACATTCCGCCGATTCCTACGAAATATGGCAAAAAAGTAGTATTTTGGCTGGTTATATAAACTTGTATGTCTTATGTACGTCAGTCATTTATTTTCAAAATGACTACCATGTAGCTATTTTAGCTTTGTATGCTATATCATCCCGACGAACATGGGTATTATAGGAAGTAGCTGCTAGGAGGATGAAGTGAAGAAGAAGAGAAATAGGAACAACAGGAGCAAGAAAATAGAAAAAACAAATAAGAGAAAAAAATAAGAACATGAAGAAGACTAATAGAAGATGAAGTTGTTGATGAAGAGGATGAAGAGAATAAGAAGAACAAAAGAAAAGAAGAATAAGAAGTAAAGATGGTTAAAAAGACGAAGGGTTTTAAAGAATGATAAAAGAAGAAAGAATAATAAAAAGGAGATTAAAATCCATAAGAAAGAAAAATATGAAGAAGAAGAATAGGAAGGTGTGGAATAAAGGAAAAAGAAAAGGGAAAGAAGAAGAAGAAAAACTTGAAAACTTCTAACTTAAAAGTAAAGATTTAAATAAAGATGAAACAAAGAAGGTCGAAAGAATAAATGATTGAAAGAAGGACATAAGTAGAAGATATTGAATGATAATAAAAGAAGATGAAGATACTATAAGAAAGAAGTAGATGAAGAAGACTAAGAAGGGGAGGAAACAAAAAAGAATAGGAAGAAGGAATGAAGAAGAAGAAGACTCTAGACTCTAGATAAAGATGAGGCGTCCCGTCGAATATGGGTATTATAGGAAGTGGCTGTTGAGGAGGATGAAGTGAAGAATAAGATAAGATGAGAAATAGGAACATAGGAGGAAGGAAATAGAAATATACAAATAATGGAAAGAAATAGGAATATGGAGAAGGATAGAAGAAGAAGTTGTTAAAGAAGAGGATGAAGAGAAGAAGAAAAAGAGAAAAGAAGAATAAGAAGTAATATGGTCAAAATGATAAAAGAAGAAAGCATAATAAAAAGAAGATAAAGAAATTAAGAATGAGAAGAAGTAAATATGATTAATAGATTAACTGATTAAAAGAAGGAGATGAGAAGATATGGTAATTAAAGAAAAAGTATTTATAACAAAAAGAAGATGGTGAAGAAGAACAATAATCAAAAACCTCGGATGGCCTTTGGCTAAGAGAGGTGAGGAGGAAACTAATTGTAATTGTATATAATCTAAACCATATAATTAATTCCTATTTAACTTTGTATGCTGGCAGTGCATACTACAACCATCAAGTGTGTCCAGACAATGTGTCTTTGTCCAACATTTTGTAAGAGATCATCGTATGTCAAAATAAAATTTTTGTCTCATATCTCCGAAAAAAACCAAAACAGATTTCTACCAAATTTGGCTAACAAGTGGCACTACTGCAGGAAATGTAAATTAATATTTTTTGAGTGGATCGGACTCTTATTTTCAAAATGGCGGCCATATGAACATTTTATATTTATGTTATACCTAGGTAACAATGAAAAAATTTCAACTTGACTTCGCATGCTGGCAATACATATTATGTACATCGAAATTTTTTATACAGAGCCTCATTTATCCACCATTTTGTAGAATAGCCATGTATGAAAAAATAGTTTTTTTTCCTCATGTCATATCTCGTGAAACAAATCGATTTCTTCCAAATTCGGCAAATAAGTTGTACTGAGGAAGGCCATATTAATTTATATGTTTTTAATTGTGCAAGACCCTTATTTTCAGAATGACTACTATAAAAACATTTTAGCTTAATATGCTATATCTTCGAAACTATGNCAGAATGACTACTATAAAAACATTTTAGCTTAATATGCTATATCTTCGAAACTATGTAACAAAATTTAACTTAACTTTGTACATTGCATCTATTGTCCTCCATTTGTGAAGATAGTGAATTGAAAAAAAACAGAAGATTTATTCCATAGAAAACTAATATAACAATTCCCGCAAAAAATTTTACGCAAGTAGTGCTAGAGTAGGGTGTGTAAACTAACATGTTTTAGGTGCGGCAGGCATTTTTTAATGTTGTNATTTTACGCAAGTAGTGCTAGAGTAGGGTGTGTAAACTAACATGTTTTAGGTGCGGCAGGCATTTTTTAATGTTGTTAATACAAATAATTTAGATTAGTATCTTATGTCTGAAACAGTTCAAGAAAATTCAACCAAATTTTGTATGCTAACAGTATTAATTAAAAACTCCAATTATCCGTACAGAGTTAGTCTTTCGCCGACCTTTTTGGCAAAATAGTGCCAGGTGAAGATATTGAACATTTTTATTATTTCCGGGACAATTCAACCAATTCCCACCAAATTTTCACACCATAAGTGTTACATCAGACCATGTAAAGTTACATGATTTAAGTGGGGTTAAACATTTATTTCAAAATGGTCGCCATGTGAACATTTTAATAAGTTTGGCAAATCTAGCTAACAGTTTAACCAAATTCAACCAAACTTTTTATACTGACAAATTTTTGTGATCATAATCTAGCAACCCCGATTTAGGAACCGAATTTTGTGAGGTTTAAGATCGTTTATCAAAACTAAACATTATCCACTAATTTGTTGTTAAATTTGCTTTAATTTATATTTGAATGAATTCATTACAAAACATCTCGCTTTATGGACGCATATTTCCTTGGGTGTTCAATTTAGGCTATGGGTCGTCTTATGTTTTATGTTTCGTTTTACATCAGGAATCACCTCACAAAATTAGCAACATACGTTAACAGACACGTTGTATTGAGCAAAATATATCACTGTTTTTTTTTTTTTTATAATTGGGAATTAACATTTTCTTAGCCCTTGAATCGTTAGAAACGTGGTGTGGAGGACTAATTAACCAGAATGTTTTATTATTGTCCCTGTGCTTATGCCTTAATTCACTGAAGAGCCAAAAAACTGATACACCTGCCTAATATCGTATAGCCCTCCCCACCCCCTCGAGGCTGCAGAAGTGCCNGCATGGACTCGACTAATGTCTGAAGGTATGCAGGAGGCAATTAACACCATTAATCCTGCAGGGCAGTCCACAAATCCAATCTGCACCAATTTGAGAAATGGTTGCACGTCTGTCACGTTTAATGATTCTCGCCAGTCGTCGTTTGTCCCGTTCTTTCGCGATCTTTTTCCGGCCGCAGCGATGTCGAAGATGTGATGTTTTACCGGATTCCCGATATTCACGGTGCACTCGTGAAATGGTCGTACGCGAACATCCAAATGTTATCACTACCTCGGAGATGCTATATCCCATCTCTCGTGCGTAGACTATAACACCACATTCAAACACACTTAAATCTTGATAACCGGCCATTGAAGCAGCAGTAACCGATCTAGCTGCCGACCGTATCGCGTTACTCTGATTGGTTTCATGCCTCTGTTATTTGCATACGCACGCCTATAGCAGTTTTTTTTTTGCTCTTCAGTGTATATTGCACCGTTAGGCCTTATAATTACGGATCCCAGTTAGATAGCACCCCCGGCCTCGCGTCGTCCACTTTCAGCTGTCAGCGACATGAAGATTCCAAGCAATTCATTCACAGGCGAAAGCTAAAGGAATTTTTTGCGCCGCGCGGCTATGACGTCAGGCTTAGGACGTCAGGAACTCGTGATTTTAAGGGTTTCCGACCATATTGCAACTCAGTATTCAGAAATTGGGTGAAATTCCGGGGACTGTGCTTGAGTCATTTCCAGAACACAAACAATAGCATATAGCGAATAGCGAAAAGACAGCAATAACGCCAAAATTCAAGTTAATGCACCACGCAACATCAAAATACAAATGCAAATATTAATGACTGAGTAATTACTTCATTAGCATAAAGGACGACTGGAGAAGAAGGGCAAGAGACAGAACACAGTGGAGGAAGGACTTTGTAGATGCGCACGGTCCTAATTTTGACGATGTGGAAACAATAAAATTATCTAACTTTACTTGCTTATTTTTTAAGTTTTATTGGAAAATAAAATATATAATTAGCTTTGCATATTGCTTTATAGATATGTGTATATATATATATATATATATATATACAGGTTTCCCAGACATACCTTACCAGTCATTTTTCTCGAAAACGGTGCGTCCGAGCTTTCTCGGGTAAAATGCTTTGTAGGCAAACCCTTAAGGACGAATTAAATGGTGAACCCTACATTGCCTAGAATCTGCGGTAAACTGAAGGGAACGAAGTTCGCTTCAGAATTTTAGATGGGAAGATAGTACAAAATTAGTTTCGTTAAATATGGCTCGCAAAAGTGAAAATCAAAATTCTCCCTGGCGTTGACGAGGTGATGTGCGTAAAAATACCTTTCTAATGTTGTAGGCCTAGTGAGGAAACAAACTGTTGCTTACACTTCCAGTTTGAAATAAACGCAATTTGTGCAATTTATCATTACAAAAATTAATGATTTTTAAATTATAAATAACGTTTTTGTTTAGAAATTAATACAAGATAACACATTTGCTTGTTTTCTGTTCAGTTTGATAGGTGTTCTAAATGTTTTCCGCCCTGTTCTAAGCACATTCGTGCTCGTCTTTGTGTACTTTGGGTACCCCGACGTATCTCTGCAGCTGACAGCGACCGACATGCTGCTGTAATTCGGTCTTTCATTTCATATCTAGTTGTAGGACACTGTTGATACACAGCCTCTTCAATGTTTCCCCCAAAAAATAATCAAGGAAAGTTAGGTCTGGCGACCGTGGTGGCCAAGTCACTGGCCCCCCTCTGGCCACCAAGGAAAAACTGGCCGAGCATCCATCTTGTTGCAGCCACATTGACAACCGTGTTGCTAGTGGAACGTCTTCTAGAAACTCAGAAGGTGCGTGTTGCAGAAAATCAGAGTACCTGCTCACCATTTAATTTTTCATAAAAATAAATAAGGTCCGGTAACTTGATCTTGGATGAATCCACACCAGGTGGTACCACTGCTCACCCGGAATCCCTTGCTATTCTCCGAGTAGAAGGATGTGAGTCCAGATTTATTGCAGCAAGAATATCTGGACTTATATATAGTCCCTAACACGTCTTCTGGCTTGATTGTTACGATTGCGGGTCGGTTTCACCTGGCCACTATTGCGAATCCATGCCTCCAATCGCTGTAAAACATGTGACCTGCATACACGCGCGCTCTGCTTGTCGGTAATTCTGGCGACATTCACCGAGCGCCATTAACATGTCAAACGCCTCTTCGTTTGAATACGGCTTTACTGCACGAATAACAAAAACAAAGTAAAAAAAACCACGCTAGAAACCTTACACAGTACACGCGCCGCCAAAATGCCTCTTGTACGACATGAGGAATGGCACAAACGGAGGAGAAATGCAAGTGCTGCTATCTAGCGTCAACAGTTCCCGCTCGCCTCGTTTGAGCTGGCGTGGCGTGGCGCGATGCAACATAGGATCTGCCTCACACAGAGTTTTTCGATATCTTCAAAACGGCGAAACATACCAAAAAAACTTTCCAGGCAAAAGATGTTAAGTTTTGCGAGCTCTATTGAAAGATTCTAATTTTGTACCATCTTCCCATTTGAAATTCTATAGTTTACTTAGTTTCCTCCGGTTTCCATCACATTCCAATGTAAGGTTCACCATTCTATTCGTCCTTATAAGTTTGCCTACAACGCATTTCACCCGAAAAAGCTCGGACGCACCGTTTTCTGGAAAAAGGGCTGGTACGGTATGTCTGGGCTAACCTGTATATAGTCCTGGTTATTGGGAAAACGTAATTTCCAAATTAATTATTTTACTATTATGGCGATAAGCTACTTATATTATTTTAACATGGGATTTTAAGCTGCATGGCATATATTTACCAAATATAAGTACCGCAAGGGGAATTTATCTTCAATGCATTTGAAAGAGTTAATTGTCCAAGGCTGTCAGCAGCAAATACTACGTCCGAAAGAAACGAATCTTTTAAAATAAAATAAACATATCCAAAAGCAAGTCAGCATTCGACATGGAACGACAGCTGTGTATTTTAACAAACATTTCAGATATGTAATACTTATTCGTACTCCTTGTCTTGTGTATAAACATCAATGATAAATACGAAACTAGTAACATCGAAATATTGATGACAGCGACCATCGAGGACACAGGCTAAGAGAAGAAGTGCCATTGCTCAACTCGTGCCAAGAACGCGACTCTTCAAAACGTGTTGCCGAGTCTGGCTTCATTAGCGGAGTGTACTTTACAGAGAACCCGTCGACGTATTCACGCACGCGACTTGGAAAGGTTGAAAATCCGAGACTCGTGGTTGAATCAACTTGTCTGCCGGCGTCAGCAGCCTGAAAAACGTTTGTGGGTTTGGTTGAGGTAGAACCACAGTCGGTAAGTTTAAAGCTATATTTTTCTTCCGGAACGATAGATATTTCGAGTTTACCTTTACGAGTTCGTTTCCCTTCATCGTACGCCCATGGTCTTCCAAGTTTTGTCGGTATTGCCAAATTTTACGTTGTTATTGCTTCCCACCTCCAATGGATCTCACTTTACATGCAGAGAATGAAATGATTTTACGATTTCTCGCTGGCCATCTTTCGATACCGTAGCTGAGTACTGATATGTCTATGTCCTACATACGTAAGCGTGTGTATGTGTTTGGGCACTTAATGCCTTGGAATACTTCTGATTATATACGTGTTTTTCGTGACTTCAAAAACTTTATCACTACAATTTTCAGTGGTACATTTTTTCGCTTAAATATATTATGTTTTATTTAAAACTCTTTAGTTTTTGTGAATTATACAAGTTGTAGCAGAATAAAACATTCACGATAAAGTAATTCGGAAACATGTAACACGATTTGGCTGGTACGAATAAAAAACAGCTTATTGAAAATATTACTGAAATTATTTAGGACGTAGCAAAACTGTAAGATAATTTGTAACTGAACGAAGTCCTGCAACCTTTGCAGAACTCATCGATGTCATTCAATTATTTCATTGAAATAGTTACATTTGCCACCTTTATTGCGTATTTAATTTCGTGATGCTAAAGTATCATTATCGATCAGCATGTCAGAATGAACTGAAAGAGATCACATTGTATTATTTCCATAAACCTCGCCGTTTTCATATAATTTAAGCAGAATGTGGAGTGACTGCAAGATTGTGTTCCAAAACGTTGCACCGAGAGTTAAGTTGAGTTAAATGCAGTAAAATCTCAGAAAAGCTGGACTGGATATCGTGTTTGAAAGATAACTGGCATAGTACATATTATACACTGATAAACCTGTACAAGCAATTGGCAATAACTTATGCACTATTATATTTAAGACGCCATTGGGGCGTATCCGAGTTCGTAAGGGATGGAGGTCTTAATAGAAATAAAATAACAACATTTAATTTTTTAATTTATTCACACATCTATTATTAACTACATTAATTTAGCTAACGCTGCTATTACTCTTGATATTTTCAGTATGCGCAATACTTAATGTCTATCTCAATTATAATTAAAATCCTTATCGATGTCTTTTAATTTGTTACAGTCACTTAATTCAAACTCATTATTTACACATATTCAATCAGTCTACTGCCATCATTCCAAATGTCTGACACTCACGCGTCCAGTTTAGTAGTCTTTCCCGTCAGCCTCACTATCCACTGTAGCGATACTCGCAGTCCGCAGACTTCACTCCCGCGGGTCACTTTCGCCGCCACTCGACGCTCTGCTGTTTCGTCACGTCGTTGTCTTTGCACACCTCGCGCTCAAGGTCTCACTAGCCTGATCTACAAGGTTCCCCGGATCCCGAATCTCGCTGAGAAAGGCAAGGGCGTTGACCAGAACATTCTTTCAACGATAACCACAGAAATTAAATTTACCTGAGATCAGAAGTGCACGAGTCGCGATAGGCTTATCTGGCAGCAGCAGTACGCGCGGCGGCATGCCTTTGAAAATCTCCGTGCGCTCTCGAGTTACTAGCGTGGCCTTCACGCACCCCTTCGCTCACACGAATGGGATGGGCAAGGGAAGCGATACAGACCAGCAAGCATGCAACATTATGTAATGCGATATAACACTAATAATTACCTCTCATATGGAGGGGAGTCAGCAAGAGAGGAACCCGCACCCTGACGTCCGGTACGAGAAGTGACGCTGAACACAGACGAAGACAGAATAACAAAGACAAATAACAAAGTTGCAGTTGGTTTTGGGGGACATCGCTTTCAGGGTTCGCGCTACAGAGCTTCGCCGCCCCCCACCCAAACGGAGGGAGTGATGGTCGTGTGGACAGCCGGGGCACCTGAGGGCCTTATTGCCCACAAAATCAGCAGCAGAAACAGAAGCAGCAGCTGGAAAAGAAGCAGCGAGATGAACAAATGGCTTCGATGAGCACATGCAATCACTTGCGTGAAGAAATTTGTGAGCTTCGTGCATATGCCCAACAACTGAGAAACCGCATCGACGAGCTGATGCCGCAAGCTTCACACCTCACAAATCAGTTGGGAAAATGCACACGATGACCTGCGAGTGCTGTCCAGACGCCCTGCGCACACTGTGCCACGTAGCTGTGAAAGGAGCCCATGGCATGGAGCGAGTGATGTGATGGCCCCTCTCAGTAGTGGCTCTGAGGATAGTGGTCCCATGGAGGAAGTGCCTCGGGGGGCAAAGAACCAGTTACGTGAGCTCGAGAATGGGAATGAGGCAGTCGACAGGAGCTACTGGTGCTTCAGGGTACGTCGGACGAGGATCCAGTCACAACCTGCAGTATCCACCACAAGTGCCAGAACTTCTCGGATTGGTAGACATGGTCTGAAGGAAGACGCAAAGGGAAATTCTGTATTTGCTTCAGATTTTCAAACCGATAATGAAAAGATTAGTCCTTCAGTAAGGCACAAACTACCTTATAGTGACAGTATGAAGACCTGGTATGAGAGGAGAATGTCGGGCGAGGTATTTCAATAGGGACAACTGGTTTGGCTGTACAACCCACAGAAACGAAAAGGGTACTCGAATCTACAGAAATGTTGGGAAGACCCCTACCGGATCAATGATGTGGTATGGCGGACTTGTCGTCAAGGCTCTCGGGCGAAGCCGAAGGTTGCCCAAATCGACCAACTGGCACTCTACGAAGGTCCTGACGTTGCAGAGTCTGTTCGGGACGAACAGACTTGAGAAGGGGGCAGTGTTATGCTCTCGCTGCTTTGTCCCGCGTGAGTGAGTGGAAGTGAAGGACAGAGTAGTTATATGAAAGCGGCTGCAAGTAAATAGAATATTTTGAAAGACAGGAGAGCGATAAACCAGGAACTATGTATATGTCACAAAAAGGGAGCCGATAGAATAATCATTTCGTGGCGCGCACTGCTGACCTTGCTTGTATTGAGTTTCTGCATTTATCTGAAGAATTTTATAGTTGTTTGCTGCCCTAGGTTCTCTCAGCGTGGCTCTGGGTGCGCCGAACTTTCCAGGTCAAGACCAGCAGGGTATAAATAGTGCGACAGACCTCCAGGTCGGGAGTTGATGCGTGAATGATTGGCTGGATTTTTAGCGACAGACGACGAGCGAGCGTCGAGAGAAGTGACGAGCGGGAGGAAAACCTGTGACAGCGAGCATCGGCGCAGCGAATAGTGCGACTGGCAGGCTGAATTATTGAACTGGGTGCGTAAGTAAAAGATATTACAGAAGATATAAACAGACAGACTGAAAGTGTGTTAATGAAGATTATGAGTTAATTGACATTAAGAAGAATGTTAATTAGAGTAAAACTAGACATTAAATATTGCTCTCGCTGAAGAATAAAAAGAGTAATATTAGAAATAGATAGATTAATGCTGTAAATAATAGCTGTGTGAATAAATTAAAATCTAATTTAGTTATTTTATTTTTATAAGACCTCCATCCCTCACGAACTCAGATACGCCCCTCAGCCATCATGTGACATTATATTACAATAATATGGTATAATGTGAGTAATATATTTATTTTACTATAGCATGTTTTTAATACAACTTTATGAAATATCGTAATTATAATATAATTGTAATGTAAGTGGAGTTCTTAGACGCCAAATAATGTAACCAAAAGAATATATAGACAAAACTGCTATTGAAAATATAACAAAATAATTTTTACTTTGGTATTGAATGTAGCAAGGGACATTTGGGTCAACTGTTAAAAAATGTCTGTAAAAAAGATATATGTCGTTAATAAATGTTTGAAGCACTTTAATTAAATAACCAAAGATTTACATGTGTGCGGATATTTATAGAAAATCTACAGCAAAAATGTTTTATTAATTCAATGTAGTTGGAAGCTTTATCAGCATTGCAATAAAACCATAATGCACACCTTAGGATATGAGGTTATTTATAGCTCCTAAGGAAAACAAAATGTTCAGGAACCAGGAATGAAGATTTGTACGTGGAAAGAGATGTTGCTCCTGGTGATGAGTTCACAGGCTCATCGTTCATACTGGTCGCAGTCGATTTTGGTAGAGGAGCTATATGATCGAAATAACCATTCATCGCACTGCAGATAGTAGTCGCAAGAAATCTCTGTTGCAGAACCAACACCGTGACTTCAATAAGGCCTGCAGTTTAACTTTGCATG
Source organism: Clitarchus hookeri (assembly GCA_002778355.1). Classification (NCBI taxonomy): domain Eukaryota; kingdom Metazoa; phylum Arthropoda; class Insecta; order Phasmatodea; family Phasmatidae; genus Clitarchus; species Clitarchus hookeri. The sequence continues at coordinate 384,950 of NQII01000911.1, read as the reverse complement.
ACCTAACATGTTTGCAGTAAGTATCGCTGCAATAAAACAACGACCCTCTCCATAGGCATAGGTATTTAAAGGGGTTGGGATTGATCATACAGCCATAAATTGCATGCTGTCGTGCGATATGTTTGTGCGAAAATATATTGCCACAGTAGTTGCAGGGATAAGACTTTTCTGGTGGAAGTGATCTATCCGAAGAAGTCGATGGCGCTGTCTGTATCATGCCTGAAGATGTTTCTGGTGGTGCTGCTGCTTCAGGTGTCCCACCTGAAGAACCCAAAGGCGCTTCTGCTGGACCCACGACTGCCGTCTCCGTAATATTTATGCCAGGTACCGTCAACTGTTGAGACTCTCTGCATCTCACCTATATCTCTATCTCACTAAGCTCCATAATATGAACCCACCTACATATATATCAGATCATGTCGTCATGCAGATGTTGTAGTGCATCATAGTAGGCAATAATGCAGGTTCTGTTGCACCTGCTGATGAGTTGTTGAGTGATACATTTGCACTCGTTGTAGGAATTGAAACGTAGGAGTTATAGGAGTGAAACGATGTTACTGTTGTCAATCACACCGATGATGGGAGTTGTAGCAACCTAGATGTAAACTTCTCAGCACTGTAGGCTCCTTAGAGACGTAAACATCGCCGATCCATAGGCGATTTCTTCTTCCTCGTGGCAAACCTTTCTTGTGTTGGTTTCAACACTCTCTTTGATTTCATGTACGTTATAGATAAGTACATTCGAGGTCTTGAATGCCTTCCTTGCGTGCTCATCATTGTATGGCTCTGGTTTACTATAGCCATATATTATATTTCACACCACCGTATTTTTCCACCTCCTCTGTAAGTTGGAAATTTTAAATTTTCTTTCATATATGTCAAAAATGAACAAACATCTTTCGTAGAAGACGTCAGATTCGGAGCAACATAATCTTTTAGAAGACCTCTGAATGCAGATTGCTTCAAGAAAAATCCATTTTCATTCGGCTTTATCTCACAAGTTATTTTCGTAGGTTGCGATGACGAATTGATAGGTGTATCATCTTATTCGCCAGTCGAAGCTGCACTAGGGCCAGTTTTTGCTGTAAACCGCACAGAGAAAGGATGATCTGCCCGTTCAGTGTCGGTGGATGATTGTATATTTAAACTATCGGTGCGTGCAAACAGTTTCGAACACTTCTCACATCGATATCCCATGCGGACGGTACTCCATACACATGCTTTATTTTTATGCCGTCATGCTTCATTAGCATTTGCGAAAGTCTTGCTGCAGTAGCTCCATGGAAGTCTTGATGAAAGCAACGAACTGCCAATGGCATTCACAGCTGAAGTTTTCTGCTTCGATGATTTTCCAGTGCTTGTCACGTCAGTTATCGTCTCAGTACAGCTCCGATGCGATGTTGATAGATAACGCCTAACACGAAGTGAAGGTAGACCAGTACAGGTTTCGAGATGTCTTTTCAGTTTGTCACTTCGCCGACCAAACTGTGATTTGCATTTTTCACATGCAAAAGTAGCATGTTCCACATTCTGAATACAGTTGACCTCATGTCTCCGAGCATTGCAGCTTTTAGTAAATATCTTCTCGCAGTAACAGCAACGAAGTCTTGACGAAGGCATCGATGACTCCACTGCTGTAGGTATACCATCCGAAGAAGTCGATGGTGCTGTCGGTTCCATGCCTGAAGATGACGATGGTTGCACTGCTGCCACAGGTGCCCCATCTGAAGAAGCAGATAGCACTGTGCCAACCTAAGACGTTGATGGACCAGCAACTTTTGGCTCCATAATATATTCCAGGTGCTTACACGAGTTGAGACTAAGTGTCTTTCACGACTGCCACTGTCAAACTAAACTTACTATCTGCAACCCAGCTCCTTATTTACTCGCAAGCAGGTTCCATACCATTCAATGTTCAACACACCATAACTCAAGTTTACAGAAGCTATAGAGTTCAGACCAGCCGAAACACAAACATTATTACCATTTGTCAAAATAACATCTACTGCAACACAATATCATATTTACATGTACATTGCAGCATTTGTCGATATAAATTGATTGTTTTTACTACAAATTTATTATCCTCACCCATCGTCGCTCTTCGTGTTGCAATCGTAACACCTCGTTATCGACGAGACGGTAAACACTACCAACCTACCTACCTACCTAAGTTGTGAAACTGTGGTCAGGTAGACAACTCGCATTGCAGCGTGGTGTCGTGAAAAAAGGCGTACACGTAAACCATGTCCATAAGGAACATTGAGTACATTGCGTGTTTCCAACCTACAGGCATTCCACATCGTCTTCAAAAATATTCATTACAGCTACTGAAAAAAATGGACTGTACTATCTAGCAATTTTCATGATGTCGTAAGTAATCATTCAAGCACAAGGACTCTGTAAACACCGATGAACATTAAACACTTAAATAAATAAAGTCTAAATTTAGAATAATTATGTTATTGTTATTTCAAGATTGCTTTCATTTTTAAAAGAAATTATAAATTGTAGGGCATATTTGGTGTCTTTTTCATAAGGTATGGTGTAATATTTATTGGATTTTGATTGTATTCATGATATACGTGTTTATTGTTTTGCCATCAAATATGTCGTCCCTGTACAAATCTACAGCAATGATTATTAATAAGGCACAGCACAGCCCACTTTACGAATAGTAGAACGTGTCTCTGATAGGCAAGAAACATGGTTTGAGTCACAGAGACCAACCGAAAGCTACTGATGTGTTGTGGTACTTGAAAGTAATATGTGGAGAGGGGAGTCAAGTTGTTAGTTGTCCCCCAACAAGGCGAGGTAGAAAGTTTCCGCGTATAATTAACCCTCTTTATTAGTTTCTGCTTGAATTACTTAAATATGATGGCGTTAAAGAAAAATAACATGAGGTGAACATATTTGATAATTTTGACGTATTGGTTAGTAAAACGTTAAAAAGTTAATTATTTAACTTTGAAAAAAATGGTATAGCAGGCTAAAGGTAGCAATCAATTGATAAAGACTGGTTTTTACAGTGGCTACAATTTTTAGTTCAATTAGGCTACTCTTTAGCTGTGCATTTACTTTTCAATTTTAAGTACTTTCCAATATTTCCAATAAACTCATGTTTTATCTCTAATTCTGAATATGTATACCGACTTGGGGATCACTTAAATCACAAGTCACGACTATGATGTCATAGCTATAATAAGGGCATATGGACTCATGCGTTTTTTTTGGCGGAGAATGCTTTAAATTATATGCCATGATTTTTTGAACACGCCCTCGAAATTCGGAGCAGATAATTTAATTCCTGAAATGGACAGATTGTTAATTTTTTGTACAGCATTTCTAGTACATATTGTTACGAACTAGCTTTTCTTGCCAATTCGTACGTGAAAGTTGCTGGGGGCGTAGCTCAATAATGGCTCATGATTCGGTAGAGCACAACACTATAAGATGAGTTTTATTACATGAAGATTATACCGTTGCTATTTAAATTGACTATTGATCGGGGGAGCTTTAAATTGAATACCAAGATGATTATTTATTACATTTAATTCACGCCATTTTATCCAAACCTAACTGGAAAGTCATCACCTTGTTAATGTTGCCGGAGGCTGATTCTACGAGACGGTTAGCGACGGCCGGACACACCCATCTTCCTTATCTATTTCGCTGGTCGGGTCGACCAAAGGACTAAAGATGAAAGACCACGTTCCGGGTGTTACGCCGGCCTATATCAAGCGCTTGTTCTGCGGCCCCGCTCAGTGACCGGTGGAGGGGATTTCTGCAACTGTCTTCTTTCGCAAGGATCGACGACCAAATGATTGCGTTGCAATCCCGCTCGTTTCCAGGTTTAATGTTTGAAGGTGTGATCAGGCAAGCCGTTCAGCTAAGGTCTGATCACACCATAACAATATGTTAATGTGCAGTGTTCTGATGCAGTGTCATTTCATATAACGATACATAATAGGCTATTTACCGCCCATTTTTATTAATGTTATGCAACTACATTGTACTTTTCGAAATAACATTGAAATATTTGTTCGCATTTCGTGCATAATGACATGTTTGGTTATGTGCCCATATTATAGCTAACGCCCAAGTTATTTCAAGCCTATTTTTTCCGATAAAACTATATTCGAAGTTCGTCTGTGACGTTCCTTCAAATCAGGCCCGATATTCGCAAGTTAATTAACCATAACGATTACTTCAACGCTTTGGGCACAAAATCATACACCGAAGTGTTGGCAAATACTGGGAATTAATTGGAGCCTTGAAAACAAAGTGTCTCGACAATGAAGACGTTCGCAGCCTTCGCGGGCGTTTCCGTCAAGCAACCATAGACTAGTTAAAGCCAGGTTACTGCTCAACAAACTCAAGTAGAAGCCAGGAAAATATGTGGAACACGATCTCTTTCCCCATCGTGCATCCCTCACGCTCGTGCAGACTGTTCCAACGATACACGTACTAGCGCCACAACTGCTGGCGGGTGATTTTACTGGGGGTGGGTGCGGCCGGCGATGGGAGAAGTCGCTACGCGCGCAGCCTGCCGCTACCTGATGCCGCGCTAAAAACATACGTCTCCGTATCATCATTTCCCGTGTGCCAACGAGTGCTAAATATTTGTGTAACAGTTTTTATACAGCCGGGCCGTTACTAATATCAGCTTCCGTCAGCTGGGCTGTGCCGGCGACCGACGCACAGTAATCTAGGGATGCGAGCCACCAGTACTTGAGTCGCTCACAGAACAAGCAGGACACATGCAAACTGAAGACTTTCCAAACTACCTGTTGTCAGTAATAATAATTAAGGGGCCTCCCTAGCAAAATACCTTCAGTTCCTTAAGGTCAATGCCAGCTGTTAGGAAGCATTGTGTCGGCGATAGAAAATAGAATAAACAAGCTTCGCGTGTGTTTTGTTTCCTCTGAATTTTAAGCTCTAACTATAGGTTTTTAATACGGCAGTATGTTAAGAAAAGATACAGCGTGGTAGCTATAGATTAAAAAACTGTTTTACAAAAGAATAAATGTCGTAAACATTGGCAACCTAATCTTAGACTTTCATTTCTGTCCTGAAAAAAGACTTACATTGAAATATTCCATAGGTTTTAAAAATTATAACAGACACAATTGCTTACAATGAGAAAGGTATGGAAATTAGGGAGGCCCCTTAACACGAAAAGCGAATCCACGCATGACAACCGACATGCCAGTAAAATCAAGGAAATGGTGAGTGAGTGAGTGAAGAGATTTGGGCGGCTCTTAACAGCGAGGTCTTGAGAGCCGATGAGGGTGATTGAGGTGGGTATAGAGCAGCGCCGGAATGAAANGGGTATGGAGAAGCGCCGGAATGAAAAGGCGGGAGAAACGGGAGATCCCCGAGAAAATCCGCCGACCAGCGGCATCGTCCGGTACGATTCCCACATGCAAATATCCGGGAGTGACCCGGGCGGGGATTGAACCCGGTTCACCTTGGTGGGTCGAGGAAATGGTGTGAAGCAAGAGAAAATACGTTACTATGCTTCTTGACTTAATGGTGGTAGAAATACGTGTATGTTGTGTAAACATACTACCCTGTTCAACTCTCCGTCTTTCCCACCACTCCCTCGGCCAGACAACAAAATACGTGTCACATTGAAGGCGACTACAGCTCTCAGTCGCGAAGACTTTACATAAGTTTGTTGACCAGTAGTTTCAGATCTGCCAAGCACCGGTACGCGCCAACACACTGCTATGCCCGTTCCGTGCCATAGACTAAATATGAGGTAAACCGATTATTCGTCTTCTGCGCATGTACCCAACATAGACTTACCCCAAAGGAACGCACCTGTCAAAGTCACATTGCCAACAGTGAAGAACATTTTTGTTTATATCTTCATTTTTAAATGACAAGCGCTATTATATTAATGAAGTACTTTTTTTTTTTTACCAATTTAATCTTATCAAAATGTATAACAAATTTGGTTATAGGAAGAATACATACATCCCAGAGCACTTGTTTACAAATTAGTGCTCTAATCTAAAATCGAAACCATGCCGTTTTCGCTAGACGTGTTGGCAGAAAAGCAGTTCGTTGTTGGGACAAGGAGATTGGTTGTGCGCAGCCAGCGAGATCGGTCTACCTCATCTTTGGTCTATGTTCCTGCAGACGCCGGTCGGCAGATGGTAAAATTACGTAGCGGTCTGGTATCTGCTGGCCGGAATACAGACACGGCGCAACTTGAGAATGTTAGCTGCTGAACGGGGTGCGTGCTTCGCTCCGTTACAACATGTCGCAAATGCACTTCGCCATGTAAAGCAACAAAGAGGGTGGCTAGGTATTCAGGGAATGAAAAACATATCATTGGAGAAATTGTGTTTTCGACCAACTCTGCGTTAATTAATTCTGTATACACGCATTCCAGATACACATTTAATGAAACAGACTTAGAGTTTGGTGCAGCTACTCAACAGAACCAAAATATTACACAAGAATTTACTTGTTTTTGAAAGTGCTAATCTGCACAGGATTTTGTCTGTAACTACTTTTTATAAAAATCACTACTGGTTTTCTTTATAATTATAAAATATAACCACTCATGTTTTTTAATAAGTTAAATGAAAATTAACTTATGTAATCTAATTATTAGATTGCGAAGAGCGTACTTTGAAATTAATGCACGTATTTTGAAACGATGTTAGGATAATTTTTAAAATTTTAAGTAGAATCAGTTTTTGCTATATTGTTAATTTAATATTAAAAATAAAAATATTTTGTATACTGTTTGAGATAAGAACAGTGCTCAGAAAAAATGTGCAAAAACGGAATTTTTCAAGGTAAAACATGGCAACCCTAGAAATATTTGAAATGTCTTGGGTTTGAGAATATGACACTGTGCCGTCTCCATTGCTGCAGTCTTATGGGGATTCCCTAGTAAAATATGCTCTCTAAATTCTGTGTTTGTGCGTATACACGTATTCTGCAAATAAATGCTTTGGGAGTACGATTTTTTCCAGGAAAGGTAAAAATAAAACGTTCTCTACAACAGCTAATTGTTGTTTTTATTGTATTAAATAAATTTATAAAATTGTGCAAATTTTTAAAAATGGAATTTTTTGTGGCTTTCCTCCGCAATTTACTTACAGGAAAGCAGAAAAGAACAAAGAGACATCTGTACTTCAATACATTAGCTCGCATCGCATGTAAGAATATCATACTCTTACATATATCATTTGCGAGAAATTCAGCTACCNCGCATCGCATGTAAGAATATCATACTCTTACATATATCATTTGCGAGAAATTCAGCTACCTGGAAATGCAAATCGTAGTAAGAGAGGGCCCATCGTAATACTTCCTTAGGACCCTACGTGACCTCAATATATTTTTTTTTTAATTTGCTAGGGATTCCCCTTGACAGGACAACCACAAATGTTCACAAGACGTGCAGTAACACGGCACCGCCTGTGGTATCTGCAACTAACACCCAATTGTTTTATGCCTACTAGCAGGCGCTGCATGATGCGTTTACGATGCACTCTGAGTGTGATGGTTCATGGTTGCTTTCATATTCGGACATGGGAGTAGCAATGTAATATTCTTACTTTCACCCCCTTTTCCACTTCTACGAGTCTCNTTGCTTTCATATTCGGACATGGGAGTAGCAATGTAATATTCTTACTTTCACCCCCTTTTCCACTTCTACGAGTCTCGCCAATGACTATTTGTGCGTGTGTTTGTGTGTACATAGCACACATTAATTATCCAATAGTACTTAACCATATTTAATTATTTTTCTTCGCGTACGTTGCACACAAACGTATACGCTATTCACGGTTAACTAAGCACTTTCGAAATCAACCTTTGAGAAATGTGACTGCCCCTACCTGTTTATATTTTATTGTCTGTCTCATATAAGTTGGCGAGATTTTGACAGTTCGACGAAAGTAGCGCCAAATGTTTACTTTTCGTTTATGTATCCTTTCGCCATCAGCTAGTGCGTCAAGTCGAGACACTTTTTATCAACACGCTGTCAGCTAATCCACTTGCCATTGTACTGTAATGCTAAACAAACTTTAAGGTGTCTATAGACAGACATCTGTCTAAAAAAATTCTAAGGTTATAAAAGTAAAGATATAAAAACTTGCAAAAAATTTAATAAATATTTACTAACTCTTTTTAATTCATCCGAGACAGCGAATATGGGTTAACATTTGCGAGACGGTAATTGTACTTCTTATCACACTTTGGAGGTTACAGCTAATATGTTAATAATTGAAATTAAAATAATTTTGGTAACTTGCTTGACAACGCACTTTCATTCACCAACTCACCAACGACTTTGCAAAGCGGGTGGCAAAACAACATGACATGTAATGAACGTAGACGTAACGATAACTGGCCGAAAGGAAATTACTAGTAAACAAAATAGCTATACACGGAAATACATGTTACTTTAAAAATTATACAGAGCTCGCGGGAAAATAAAACCATTGGAATATGTTCGTAAATTTGTTATTTTACACAAGAAAGCTATATTTTTCTGGTGGTTTAGTGTTTCGGGAGAGAGACAGATAGCGCGCATGGCATGGCAGGTAGCGCTTTTGAGGGCCGAATACGTTTCTCACCTGGTGGCAGTATGTTGTCCTGCCTCCTGAGCCCACCTTTTTAAAAGTTGACTTTTCTCCTTTTACTGGCATGAAAGGACACGAGTTTAAAATATATTTCGTCAAATTATTTGAAAAATAATTCAAAAATACTCTGCGATATTTTTGTAGGCTTTTGGAATTAATATCAAGGGTTTATGGAAAGCATGAATGGAGAGTGGAACTACGATGTGAAAAAATCTCTCAAGGTTTGAAGTTGTTTCATTTTAATACGGGACATTTTAATGTGCATTTCATTTTGAACACCTATACATTACTACTTTGGCAAGCAATTTAGTTTGTAACACTACAAACTGCTGTTTTATGACCACGTAAAATAAAATGTATTAATTAATCTAATAACAATTTCTTATCCNCTATTTCTTATCCACGTATTTTCTGCTTGTCTGATCTATGTCGGCAGTACACTCAGACAGGCCAACATAATATTAATTTTTGTTCGTTCATGCATTAGTTGATACAGGATTTTGTAAATGACACGTTGTTCATTTCGTAAGCGTCAAGTTGCGACTCACTGACTGTCAAAATCTCGCCAACTTATATGAGACAGACAATAACTGGGCACACTGGTTGTAATGTGCTCTGTAAAGTTGGCAACGACAGAAGGAAATTAGTTCTATGACTTAACATTGCATTTAAAGTGATGGGAAGCATGTGTGAATATTGAAATAATTTATTTTGTTTTAAAAAGTGTAAGAAAAAGTGTAATTGTAAGAATAAGCAAATGTGAAAAATGTTTACTTTATAATATATTCTCAATATCACTATGCCGACACATGAATAAAATGATCAGGTCTATGGCAATGCTAATTAAATGTGGTGGAAGACTATACAATATGCATACAAGGAGATCTTAGGAAGGGCTTTCAACAGTTCTCAGTTTACTGTGAACATCATTCACAATAATTTTCTGTAACATATTATCATTTTTATACTTACATACATATTAGTTGTAAAATATATCCACTCATATTTTTAATAAGTTAAATGAAAATTAACTTATATAATCTAATTATTAGAATGCAAAGAGCATACTTTGAAATTAGTACACGTGTTTTGAAACGATGCTAGGGTCATTTTTAAAATTTTCAGTTGAAAAATGATTCATAAATATGTACCCTTCTGCCGCTGTGCCAAAGCAGCCAGAATTTGTGCAATATTTTCCTGAATGTTCTTACATGCTATAGGATGTATATGTATATATGTATGTATAATTATATAAGTATCAGTGATGGCTGGTACTTCCGCTGGCTCAGTGCTACATTAATTATTATTTCCCGAAACTTGCGACGTAGTTCAAGGTTACCCAGGGCTGGTTGTGTGTTGGATTGCCCAGCATCATAACCCAGTGGAGAGTTAATGATGAGAATCTTTCGGTCGACAGCCCAGGGGGCCCTGGATATATCTATCAGTTTGTTGATAATGTCGTCACATATTTACTGTTGCACTATTTATACCTGCTGACGACAGGTGAATAATATGTGAAAATGCACCCAGCACTTACGGCCTGTCGGTGACCTTAGAGTGAAACAAATGTGGTAATATGTTGATATGCGATTGTGTTGAGCTCTCTGGTGAGAGGGTGGGTGGCTCTCCTTTTGGTACTTAAAATAAATATAACAAATGTTCCGGTTAATTATTTTAATACTACAGTGAACTGTTCCATTCTCGCNAATTTTGGTAACTTTCTTGACAACGCACTTTCATTCACCAACTCACCAACGACTTTGCAAAGCGGGTGGCAAAACAGCATGGCATGTAATGAACGTAGACGTAACGATAACTGGCCGAAAGGAAATTACTAGTAAACAAAATAGCTATACACGGAAATACATGTTACTTTAAAAATTATACAGAGCTCGCGGGAAAATAAAACCATTGGTATATGTTCGTAAATTTGTTATTTTACACAAGAAAGCTATATTTTTCTGGTGGTTTAGTGTTTCGGGAGAGAGACAGATAGCGCGCATGGCATGGCAGGTAGCGCTTTTGAGGGCCGAATACGTTTCTCACCTGGTGGCAGTATGTTGTCCTGCCTCCTGAGCCCACCTTTTTAAAAGTTGACTTTTCTCCTTTTACTGGCATGAAAGGACACGGGTTTAAAATATATTTCGTCAAATTATTTGAAAAATAATTCAAAAATACTCTGCGATATTTCTGTAGGCTTTTGGAATTAATATCAAGGGTTTATGGAAAGCATGAATGGAGAGTGGAACTACGATGTGAAAAAATCTCTCAAGGTTTGAAGTTGTTTCATTTTAATACGGGACATTTTAATGTGCATTTCATTTTGAACACCTATACATTACTACTTTGGCAAGCAATTTAGTTTGTAACACTACAAACTGCTGTTTTATGACCACGTAAAATAAAATGTATTAATTAATCTAATAACAATTTCTTATCCGCGTATTTTCTGCTTGTCTGATCTATGTCGGCAGTACACTCAGACAGGCCAACATAATATTAATTTTTGTTCGTTCATGCATTAGTTGATACAGGATTTTGTAAATGACACGTTGTTCATTTCGTAAGCGTCAAGTTGCCACTCACTGACTGTCAAAATCTCGCCAACTTATATGAGACAGACAATAACTGGGCACACTGATTGTAATGTGCTCTGTAAAGTTGGTAACGACGGAAGGAAATTAGTTGTATGACTTAACATTGCATTTAAAGTGATGGGAAGCATGTGTGAATATTGAAATAATTTATGTTGTTTTAAAAAGTGTAAGAAAAAGTGTAAGTGTAAGAATAAGCAAATGTGAAAAATGTTTACTTTCTAATATATTCTCAATATCACTATGCCGACACATGAATAAAATGATCAGGTCTATGGCAATGCTAATTAAATGTGGTGGAAGACTATACAATATGCATACAAGGAGATCTTAGGAAGGGCTTTCAACAGTTCTCAGTTTACTGTGAACATCATTCACAATAATTTTCTGTAACATATTATCATTTTTATACTTACATACATATTAGTTGTAAAATATATCCACTCATATTTTTAATAAGTTAAATGAAAATTAACTTATATAATCTAATTATTAGAATGCAAAGAGCATACTTTGAAATTAGTACACGTGTTTTGAAACGATGCTAGGGTCATTTTTAAAATTTTCAGTTGAAAAATGATTCATAAATATGTACCCTTCTGCCGCTGTGCCAAAGCAGCCAGAATTTGTGCAATATTTTCCTGAATGTTCTTACATGCTATAGGATGTATATGTATATATGTATGTATAATTATATAAGTATCAGTGATGGCTGGTACTTCCGCTGGCTCAGTGCTACATTAATTAATATTTCCCGAAACTTGCGACGTGGTTCGAGGTTACCCAGGGCTGGTTCTGTGTTGGATTGCCCAGCATCATAACCCAGTGGAGAGTTAATGATGAGAATCTTTCGGTCGACAGCCCAGGGGGCCCTGGATATATCTATCAGTTTGTTGATAAAGTCGTCACATATTTACTGTTGCACTATTTATACCTGCTGACGAGACTGTAGGCCGTCTCGCCTGAAATATACTATTAAATTGTGGGTGATGCTACAAAGGGTGTAATACCATACAATGATTTGACACAGTTAACTTGGTAAGGTGATTTATTCACTGTTCTGACTACAGGTGAATAATATGTGAAAATGCACCCAGCACTTACGGCCTGCCGGTGACCTTAGAGTGAAACAAATGTGATAATATGTTGATATGCGATTGTGTTGAGCTCTCTGGTGAGAGGGTGGGTGGCTCTCCATTTGGTACTTAAAATAAATATAACAAATGTTCCGGTTAATTATTTTAATACTACAGTGAACTGTTCCATTCTCGCCAGCCCATACTCATGTACTCGCGGCCGAGGATGACTGCAGAAGTGCAAGTGGTCACGAGAGCACACATGGATGTGTGATTCATGTCAAACTCCCCCCTTTTTGATGATCACTTGACCCTGCAGTCCCCCATGTGGCCCATCATGCCATCAGGAGCAACAGGTGTTCGGTGGCTGTTTCCATTGATGCGGCCTCAGATGATAAGGCCCGAGCTGGAACTGCTCCCAATTCTTTCTCGGTGGCTCGATGATGCTGGTGTGGCACTGCCATGCTACTCTCACAGCAACAGTAGTACTGTGTATTGGCGCTTGCTACACTGCGGCCAGCAAAGCAGGATTCCAGAGGAAGTAGCTGTCATTGAACCATGGTGTTCCTTTGCCTGATGCTTATGTGGGCGAACCACTCTTATCTCCACCCCCTGGAAATTGACCTATATCGGGCGTAANAAGTAGCTGTCATTGAACCATGGTGTTCCTTTGCCTGATGCTTATGTGGGCGAACCACTCTTATCTCCACCCCCTGGAAATTGACCTATATCGGGCGTAAAAAACATCAGCTATCGGTGCGGCTAGGGAGTGGCCTGGCATGGCTGTAGTGCTGGTGGTGGGCAGCGAGGGTGCTGCACAGACTAGTGTGTCGTCCGAGGCCTCCTCGATGGCTGACACTGCTTCCATATTGGGTGTCGGGATTTCAGGTGAAGATACACTCATGAGGGGGTTGGGTGATATTTGTTGATTGTAGAATGGTGGCTGTACCACCGCACTGGCTGGCAGCAGATGTACCGCCAGCGAACTCCCCCAGCTGGCTTCAATTGTAGCCACCAAACCCTAGCTGGGCGATTGGGCGCCAGTGTGATTGAAGGCCGTGCGGCGAGAGTTGGTTTATAATGGCGATAAATGTTTTCGTACATCACTTTTTAAGGCCTTACTAATGCAGTGTAGCATCGGACTGTTGTCACATTCTTAACACTTGCGATGTAAAAATTATATAACCAATAGTATACACACAAAGAAAATATAAAATAATATTCCTATGAGCTTGGTGACACACAAAGCAATGAGTACAACCCTAAATGATTATGAGCCATAAGAGTGAGCACTGATGACAATAATTTTTAATGACAATTATGAGTGTGTCTACTGGTTAGAATGCTACTGTNGCCATAAGAGTGAGCACTGATGACAATAATTTTTAATGACAATTATGAGTGTGTCTACTGGTTAGAATGCTACTGTTTTTCGGCTGGCTATTACTCGCTGTTGGAGACTGGATGTCACGACTGTGCATGAAAATTTCATGTGCGAAGGGGGAATTGATGACCCACCAATTATCTCAGTGGGCGAAGGGGGGATTTATTACTTACTGATTATNTCATGTGCGAAGGGGGAATTGATGACCCACCAATTATCTCAGTGGGCGAAGGGGGGATTTATTACTTACTGATTATATCCAAGTGTGTAGGAATGATAGATGCAGAGCAGAGCTTATGATACCCACCGATTATCTAAGTCCATATCACAATGGCACCGTGTGCAGGGAGCAGCTTGGGATACCCACCGATTATCTCAGCATATCAGATGGTGAATGAATGAATGAGCCGGGCGTATAGCACTCCCGGCGTAACGAGTCAGGAGAACAAACCATGTTTAAACACAACAAACACACTATGATGTATGATATCAGCTTGCTGGAGTGGAGTGCTGATTGTTTTGTATTACTTGAACTTTGTAGCTATGGATTGATAGTGAATATGCTGCCACAATATATTTAACAATTGATGCATGCACAATTGTAAACAATTAGGAGTGTTCATGTAAATTGTGTGCAAAAACGACAGAAATAACCCAATGTAATTAATGGCCACCAGGAACCTATGCTCAATAACATAACACAAAAATATATGACCCTGGCAATTACGAAAAAGTATGAATGAAGCATGATCAAAATGAAAAATTACATCACATATTTCTGATACTGACAGGCCGCTGCTAACAGAGGCTTTGCATCATGGCTGTGGAGTCTTGCATTATGACACGTCTCCATGTGGAAAGTGTGAGAACGCATGCTGTGTTGTGTCAGAGTGTGCCTACTTGTTGATGTGATTAGTGCAGAGCACCAGCAGGAGTGGAGGGTGTGCCCTGCTGCATGCACCCTGGGTGTGATGTGTGACGTGGTCGAGGTGACCAAGGGCTGGTGGAGTGTAGAATTGTCTGGCACCATAACTCTGCCGAGAGTTAATGATGTGGATCGTTCGGTCGACGGCCTAGGGGCCCCTGGATGCATCCGTCAGTACTAAGATTAAGTTGTCACACACTTAATTTTACACTACCTACAAANGGCCTAGGGGCCCCTGGATGCATCCGTCAGTACTAAGATTAAGTTGTCACACACTTAATTTTACACTACCTACAAACGTTGACCTTGTGGCGAGAATGTAGACTGTCTCGTATGCCTGAAATATATTACAAAAATTGTGGGTATTACTACAGGGAGTGTAGCACCCTATGTGTCCCGGAGGACAATGAATAAACACTCACTAAATTTTGCAAAGTTGTATACTCAAATACTTTACTACATGTTCAGGAAGTGGACATGTGACTACTAAAAGAAACGGACCCAGCACTTACGGCCAGATGGTGACCTTTGCGTGAAAATGATGTAAGTCAGCATGGTGTTATGGAGATATACAGTAGCGTTAAACTCTCTGGTGAGAGTACAGGTGGTACTCCCCTCGGTACAGAAAAGAAATCAAAGGTTCCGGGTAATTATGTTACTATTGTAGTTAAGTGAGATAAGCCTAACTTATGGTACCGAGGGGGCTCGCGGAGCGGACGACCAAAATTGCCGGTCTGGCTTGTGTGCTGAGGTGAACTGGGTGAATGGTGTCGGCTTCTGCGACAGGTTGCGTGAACCGACGTCAAACGCCGAGAGTCAAAACATGACATAAGCATGATGTAACATT
Source organism: Clitarchus hookeri (assembly GCA_002778355.1). Lineage (NCBI taxonomy): Eukaryota > Metazoa > Arthropoda > Insecta > Phasmatodea > Phasmatidae > Clitarchus > Clitarchus hookeri. Next base: position 369,512 of record NQII01000911.1, on the reverse strand, counting down.
ATTGGACTGGTGAAAAATTATACAAATTAAAGGAAACACATTTGTGACACCCCTGTTGATTAATCAATGTCTGTTAAGCATGATGTTGTCATGTTGAAGGGGAGTGTCAACACACTTAATAAAATGTTACTGTAGTGGAAGTCTTTATAGGCAGTCTCCCTTTATGAAAACACTATTACCCTCTAATAATATACATTGGATACACTTTTACGCCTTATTGTGAAAAATCTCTGTATTCCATTTCCAGTGACATATTTGCATTTCACTTGCTACAGTGTTTCCAGGTGGCCATTTCCTGAAAGGATGAACGAGTCCACCTGAACAAAGGGGTATGGGTTGCCATGCTCGATGGCCCTTAATGCAATAAAATCCACCCCTGACTGTAGATTATATTGAGATGAAGTTAATGATATGTTAAAAATAATACTGTGCACTATTGGTTGCACTTTGGGGAAATCAAAACTTTAGCTTTGGCCTACAGGCCAGTTGACGTCACTTGGTGGTGTGTTACATTGTATGTCCGGCGCGAGCTGCTATGACATAACGGCCACTGGCCTGTATGCCCAACGGCTGTGGTTTTGGGGTAAACACAGTTTCGGATCGCCTACTAATTTATTACAAGAGTTATCTTTTGTAATAAATAAAGTAGGATGGTCCCTTGAGTCACGAAGCACCTGTTGGCAAGAAGGTGCAAGATTCGTTCCTGTCAACCTGCACTAAGCAGTCTTGGGATGATGATGTTGGTGCGGCCCGATGCAGCTGATGCAGTTGATGTGACTGTGGCGGTTAGAGTGGGCACAAGGAGCTCGTGGACGTCTGGTTTACGTCATGTGATTGTGGAGAGGGAGACTGCTGTCTACCGATTAGCACCCGTTGTGAGGGAGGAGAGAGATGCTCGCCTGTGGCTTCTACCTAAAAGTGCGAAATGAAGAATGGCCACAATGTAAGACAAATACACTGTACTTCCCTGGGGATGTTTGTTTTAAGTTCGTGATGTAGCAGCAGCATGTATCAATTGTCACAAGTTGATGTCACCTTGGCACTGTTGGAAACGAAAACTCCGTTTCTATCTTGCTACAATACTGAACTTCACACATGGTTTTGACATGCTTCCAGTGCACTTTTTACAGTTCCACATACCTGTCTGGGGTGTTTATGGTTGTTTAACATGATTATCTGTGTGCTGATTGTTCTACAAGGAAGTGCAGTCACAACACTTGTGTTGAACTGACATCTCGTTGGAGCGTTTTTGCTTGGGCGGAGTGTGGATACGTCGCGTGTGTCCTGTTTACCAATTTTTTTTCAATGTTGTGGCGGTGTCTCTCAGTTATGTGTCACACACACCAGAGTGGGCGACAGATTTGTTTCACCGGTGTGGAATTTATGTCCTTTGTGCGTTGGACATTGGACAATTTGACACTTTTAGGCGACATCTTGGAAACAGCTGATGCTACCCTTGCAACGAATTATCTTGCTGGAATACTCCGTGTAGGGAAAGACCACACCTCCTGGGATGACCAGCTGCCCAGCGCACTCTTCACACTCCAATGCCATACTAACGAGGCTACAGGCATTTCACCTGTCGCAATATTGCAGGGGCTTGAGATGATACTCCCAGGCGAATGCAACTTTCCACCAGCAGAGGAAGCCAGTGAACCAGAAAGCAGCACTGCAAGGTAATGGCGGAGAAAACCGGAGTTAGAAGCATCCCATGTACATCAGGCTGCCTATATCAACACAATTACCGAAGCTACTACGACCAGGGCAGAAGGTCTTCATCAGGGCGAATATGCTGTCCTCGGCATGCAAAACCTTTTGTGCTGGCCCTGGCGCCAAGTGGAGTGGTCCGCATGTAGCCACAGAGGGTTTAGGGGCCATTACATATCTGATCCGAATCAATCGCCGATGGATCATCCACATCCACAGGGACAACCTCAGGCGAGGTGCGCATCAGTAAGCTCAAGCAGAGTCCACAGACGCCGATCCACAATAGCCACCATGCGACTAACCATAAAAGCAAGCGGTAGAATCATATGATGGCCACAATGCATGACTTGTTCTGCCCCACGATGCCTGGTGTCCAAATGCCGGCCGAGCACCATGCTGACGACAATAACATCGGGCGTGGCCATCAGCTACAGTTTCTCGACAGTGTTTGAGAAAGCACTCGCTTCACCCAATACTGCACGAGTCAGCTGATGGTCCCACTTTGATCCGACTTCATGGGTGACACCAGGACAGCTTCCGTGGTTCGGATCCGAACCGACCGGCATGTGTGCTTACATTCAGCGCTGCACCATCAGGGCGTAGCATGCGTGAAGGCGACACCAAGCTTTGTAGCACTCCTGATCGGGATGCATGCGAACATTCGATGCCATTGTGTGACATTAAGTGTTTGCGAGTGTTAGTGGTCCCCAAAAGCAGAGCAAAATTTTTCCCATTTTACACATTGTGCAAACCACAAGTAAACTGTGCTACTAAACGTAATTCCAAATTACATTAAAGAGAAGTGTCAACTACTTCCTACTTCGAGCACAGGTTTCACCGGTGCCAACTTAAGCTTAGCCCCCACAGACATAACCTGATTGGGGGCATCTCAGTTATATGTTTGAATAGGTATAGTAAGTTTAAAAGTGCGCATATTTATTTTTGCAACAGTCAACAGGTTTACGGATTCGGCTAGACACGTTTACAGCACTATGTGCCCGTAAACCTAACAGTGCGAAAATGTGTTTTCATGAATAATTAAATAACTTGTTTAGTATAGAGAATGTGTAAGTTTTTTGTTAGGGACAATTTTCAGCCTATATTTAGTTATGGGAGCTTTCCCACCCATGCATTCTAAATAATTAAGGGCCTAACACGATTTTCCATTTATTTTATGCTCACGCATTTCCGACCTCTGGTGTCTTCACTGCAAGTGTCCGGAAAGACACTGGGTGCCATTCAGTCTGAATTGGACATTCAAAGGAGTAGGCCACGTGGTTTGCGACTCCCAGGTACTTCATCAGCTTTTTGTCTACCACCAAGAATCATATTTTTAACTTCTTTTTTGACAAGGAAGGTATAACTTAATGTAACTTCATCGCCCGAGAGGAGCACCTCTCCAACTCCTGCAGACCTACAGCCCAAGGAGTGTAAGTAAACCTTTCTAATCTGGAGAGCACACTGTAATTATTCCTACATCAGCTCCCAACGGGCTTAGTGCATTGGGTCAAACTGGTTTATAGTGTCAAAACGCCAATAAATAACTGCAATCCCCAAGTCAGCATTTTGATTTACATGCCTTGCCTCTTAAAGGCATTTCAGGGGCTGAAACCACCAACCTGCCATTCTAGGAGTTTTTAAGTGTTTTCAATGTAACATGTACTTTTATTATAGTTTAATTGGTGTGTGCAGTGGCCTTACAACTCCGCATTTAGCTAACTTGATACCAGCATAACTGGCCACCTCACTATGAACACCCGCGGTGGTACTGGGCCGACTGCGACTGCCCAGGGTAGCATCATATCGAACCACAATTAATAACCCTTCAATTGAGATGTAGAGGGTCGGGAAAACAGCGTAGCCACCTGGGTGACTCGGCCACGAACCACAACAGCAGAACATCCAGTAATAAAACTACAAAATGTCTCTGGTTAGTGTTTCCCACCAGAACTCTGCAAGAAGAATGGTGCAATGATGATGTCACTATCATTCACCAACCCAAACCTCACATAAGCGTATAGCACTTCACATCATTGATGTACACTATAATGTGTATGAACTTACTTGCTGTTTTGGGCGTGTCGGCGAAGAATTACTGCAGTAGTGTGTACTGGGGTATCAATGCCTGGTTAAGCTAGCCGGGGCAGGGGAGGCGATGTCTGGTCGACCAACCCTGTTTGCNCATATCGAACCACAATTAATAACCCTTCAATTGAGATGTAGAGGGTCGGGAAAACAGCGTAGCCACCTGGGTGACTCGGCCACGAACCACAACAGCAGAACATCCAGTAATAAAACTACAAAATGTCTCTGGTTAGTGTTTCCCACCAGAACTCTGCAAGAAGAATGGTGCAATGATGATGTCACTATCATTCACCAACCCAAACCTCACATAAGCGTATAGCACTTCACATCATTGATGTACACTATAATGTGTATGAACTTACTTGCTGTTTTGGGCGTGTCGGCGAAGAATTGCTGCAGTAGTGTGTAATGGGGTATCAATGCCTGGTTAAGCTAGCCGGGGCAGGGGAGGCGATGTCTGGTCGACCAACCCTGTTTGCCTATTTCACGATGGCGGCGGACCATCGTTAGAGTCTGTGGCTTTCCCCTTGTTACCCTGTGGGCAATCACTTTGCCAGTGGTAATGTTGGTATAGGCAATTCTTGCACAGGTAAGGGAATTTTTTTTGGTTTTGTCCCAGGGGCGTTTCACACCTGGTGCTACCATGGGCTCTGTTGGTGGCGGAGTCGACTTCTGGACGGCCGGTTCAGAGTCCCTTTGCGTGTTGTCGTGGGTACTAGTGTTCTCGGAGATAGTACTGCTTCTCTAGAATCTGGTGATCTTCCTCTACATACTCTCCTCACGGTCTTTATGCTCGCGTTTGGTGTCGTCCATGATTATGAGTTAGCACATAAATGCATCTATCTGACTGTTAATCAGTGGGGGCAGAGCACTGCGATATTCGGGTAGTACTGTGCTAGTTACTGCCTCAAGTACCTCTGTCGTTGGCATGTATTGATGATGAGTACATGAAGCACACTTACAAAGCCCCATAATGTGTGGCACAATGGCTAGCACATTTAAAAAGAAAGTTTTGAAAATTTTTTAACAGTTCAAAAATTTTGAAAAGTGGCTTTTTGAGCTAAACTGGACGGGCGCCATATGATGTGAGGGCTGGGTGGAGGGTGGTAAAGACATTGTGGGTGCACTGTTGTTCGTGGAAATCTCTGATGGGTAAAATGTACCGTTCCAGTGGCATATTGTTGGTTGCTTACTGGCTGCTCTGTTGTGGTGGGTCGTGACCGATCACCAAGGTCACTCAGTTGTTCGCCTTGTCCTACACATCTTAACTGAAGACGAATTATTGCATTATGTTTGGCTAATAGTTGTGGGTATTTCGTGGTTGGCCCAACACCACAGTGGGTGCCCATTGTGAGGTGGACAGTTATGGTGATATTGTAATTAATTAAGTACGGAGATGTAAGGCCACTTCCCATGCCAATTACACACTAATAAAAATACATTTTTTACTGAAAATACATAAAACCCTGAAAATGCTGGTTGGTGGGTCGCGTTCCTTAAGTGCCGTTAAGCGGCTAGACCTGGAATAAAAATGCTCAACTGGGGTTTCAAGTCGTTTATTAATGTTTTGACACATTCTACATACCAAGCCTATGGTATTCATGTAGTTGAAACGCTGGCCCACGCACCGACGCACTATTCCCGTCGGGGGATAACACAGAAAAACTGAGCCTATGCTCTCCAAATTAAGATGATGTGATTAAACTCCTGGGGTATACAAGACTTCAGGAGATGGTGAAGCACTCCTCCCGGGCAGTGAAGTAACAAGTTACAATAAGTTCTGGTGGATAAACGCCAAAATGCTATTGTTCCTGATGAAGTACAAAGAAAAGTTGATGAGGTGCCTGGGATTCGCTGACCGCGCAGCCTGCTCCAATGAATGCCCGTTCTGGTCTAAATGACATTAGCGTATGTCCGGCCACTTGCCATGAAGATGCCGGAAGTCGCAAAATGTGTGCGTTAAAAAGCTAAAAATTGGGATCAATATCTTAGGTAATCCAATGTGCTGCTGGGGAAATTCCCTTAACTAAGTGTAGTTTTACATTTACCCTAATAAAAAGTGACATGCCCTTGAATACTACACATGCTCCTAAATTATGCATGACAACACAGTTTTGTGTTGTCAGGTTTACATTGATGGTTGGTTGTTAAAGTGTCTATCTGAGTTGGTAAACCTTGTTCATGCCGTAAAAAACCATATGCCCTCCTACATCTACTTTTCGTGATTGAATTGAATTAAAACTTACTTGCCCCTGGTCAGGTGATGCTTGTGGAGTCTAGACTTAGGTTGGCACTGGAAGTCGTTGTGCTTCACTTTTGATGGAATATTAATTGCTTTGAAAACGTTGTATACTCGTGGTATTCACTCAGTGTTATAGTTGGTAATAATTATGCTCTGTTTTTGGGTCCACTGCCACTTGTAACACTTAGTGTTGCACAATGGCATCTGTTCTTCATAAAGGCCCTGATCAGGGGTGTTATGAAGCCTGATGTCGCCTTCATGCATGCTACGTCCTGTTGGCGCCATGCTGAGTCGTAGCACATGTGGCAGTCGGTTTGGATACGAACCATGGGCTGTCCTGTTGTCGCCCACTCTGTCGGATCAAAGTGGGGCCATCAGCTGACTCGCACGGTGTTGGGCGATATGAATGCTTTCCCAAACACCGACGAGATGCTGCTGCTGACGGCCACACCTGATGTTAAAGTCGTCGGTGCGATGCTTAGGCGGGGCTACAGTTGTTATGCTGCGCAACGAACGGTCGCTGAGACATGTGAGTTTGGCTTACATCAAATGTCATCTTAATTAATATTTGAATTATGTTAAATCTTATGAGGCATTTTTGTGGCTCAGTTTGCATTTGGACGTCCCACTGCTAGAGTCAAAACATATTCCTTTAATTAATTATCAAATCACTTATTAAATACGTTACTCGCAGATGAAATGTTCATTTAATAAGTGTTAAACAATCCACTGGTTGGATTTGAAAATTGTTGCAGGATTCTCTGGATCACATTGGCTATGTGGTCGGCACTTTGCACATGTACGGCTATGTTGTTTGTGTAAGAAAATTCTGACATTCATTTGTGGTGGCGCAATTATTAATGGCCTTAATGGTCGAATTACAGTTAGGCTGTTTAATAATGCTGGGTGATAGTTACACATTGTGGTACTGATAGTTTTTGCACTGACTCACATGGCATGTCTTGGGCACGTGGCTCAGGTCGTGTAACATACGATCAGTATTTGGTGCAGATCTTTCCTACCTGCTCCGCTAGGTGGTGTGCGCGTGTCGACAAGGACTCTGGGGTAAGTCGCAGCCAGCATCATATATATAAAATGGTAGGGGAGAAGCATGACCACGTATTTATAAAAACTTTATTTCATATATATTAATAGACACTCTTTGTATAGAATGTACGGATTCCAGCGACATGATGGAGAATATGCCTAAGCAGTTAATTTCATGCAACCTTGATAGCTGTAGTCAATAAAATTATATTCAAAACATAGGTATCTTAAAAATATATCTTAGTTGCTGCAACCCGAGTGTTTTACTGGAAAGTGTAAATACAACTTCTTCATCTTTGTGATACATCCAAAATGTGAAGTTGTAAACTAAAACGTAGATAGGCAGAAGAAAAAAAATTTGGATTTGGTGTAAGTTTAAATATTGGTAATTATCCCGATAATAATCGACAGTATTGTTCAGTAAAAGAATAAAAGTAAAACGTAATGAAGTCTTGTAGACTTCGGAACATTTGTAATGCAAGAAGNGACAGTATTGTTCAGTAAAAGAATAAAAGTAAAACGTAATGAAGGCTTGTAGACTTCGGAACATTTGTAATGCAAGAAGGTATTCTAAATAAATAATAATAAATACGAAAAAGGTGTATGTGTGTATGCGCGTATGGGAGTATGTGTGAGAGAGCGTGTATGCATATATATGTATATGGTTAAAATATTTTATAAATTCAAAAGTAATTATTTTAAATATTTCAAATGTATTAATTTATGATAAATATGATGAAAATGCTTGCTTCAGCCCTCAAGAGTTCTGTTGCTGACTTTTACACTATCTATACTCTTAAAAATTTCAACATGGACCCAGCTACTTGCTCTACACTTTTGAACGCTAGACCTGGAGAAATTTAACCTACTCGAACTAAACTTTGGAATATACCTTTCCCGGTACAGCAGTTTGGAAATTCACCCAGTTATGTTTATTTTTTAATTGATTGTGAATTGACTGAGATCTTGTGAGGAAATGTCGATTGTGGAATGGCCGTGGCAGTTCAGTTTTCCACCTTTTTTTACGTAAGTTTCTACAAAAGATAAAGAAAACATGTGTGTGCTCGATAAATACCAAAAATAAATAGGTTTATTTCTGGTAACAAGTGGCTGATGTGATGATAATTCTAACCTATATTTCAGTTTCGAACTGTCAGCGTTTCACCCATTCGCTATAAGTTACTGATTTCTTCTATTAAATATTGTAATTGTATTGTAAAAGAATGAATGTATTAAACTGATTAAATAATTATATTACTTAAATCTTTTTATTAAATACATTTTCGTTTGACATAACCAAACAAATTATGTTAATTATCATAACTCATCTTAGCATAACATAGCATTTTATTCTAACTGAGCATCTTAGTTCGGCATCTTTATCATGGATCTAGCACAGCTGGACATAATAGGTTAAGTTTGTAGCTCAAAACTTGTGCTGCTTGTGAAAGTGAGCATGAAGTTGTTAATTTAGAAGATACTTTCTCAAAGAGCCCATGCATCATCCTAAAAAGTCATGCACTTCAAGGGTTATGTCTACTGGTCTGTTATGGCTCCTTATATTTGTTCTTTCAATTTTTTCCAAGGACGGCCTTGTTACCGTTGGCTGGTATTGTAATGCTGCGCTAGGTATTCCTGTGTCTGACATACATTGTACAAGTGCTTACCAATTGTTTCTATATTGCATTATAGTCTCTTTTGAACCCTGAACATTTAATTCATTCGGAGTTTGCAATGGTGCTTTCTATTCTAGGGAGTTCGTTCAGGAGAACAGTGTGCCACAGGGGATTATTCTGAGTGTCACCCTGTTTGCTATCGCCATCAATGGCATTGCGTCTGTCGTTCGACCATCTGAGGAATGTGCCCTGTATGTTAATGACTTTACTATTTTCTGCCATGCTGCATCTCTGTGCATGGCAGAACGTCAGGTTCAGCTTGAAGTCCACCGCCTTAGCGAGTGGGCAGACAGCTGTGGATTCCACTTTTCCATCACCAAGACACGGGTGGTCCACTTCTGTAGAAAACGTGATATCGTTCCTTCTCCTGAGGTTCTTTTTGTACGGCTCTGTTTTGTCTNCGGGTGGTCCACTTCTGTAGAAAACGTGATATCGTTCCTTCTCCTGAGGTTCTTTTTGTACGGCTCTGTTTTGTCTGTTTCCAATACTGTCGAATTTCTAGGCCTCTTGTTTGATAGTAAACTCAGTTGGAGGAGTCATCATATACAGTCCCTGAAGTCTCACTGTGTAAGGGACCTGAATCTGTTGAAAACGTTGTGAGGTCGTGACTGGGGTGTTGACAGTCACCTTTCTTCGGCTCTATCATGCCCTGGTCCATAGCAAACTAAAATATGGCAGTGTCGTTTATTCTTCTGCTAGCCCGTCTGTGTNCGGCTCTATCATGCCCTGGTCCATAGCAAACTAAAATATGGCAGTGTCGTTTATTCTTCTGCTAGCCCGTCTGTGTCGAAACCATTAGAGAATGTTCATCATCCTGGTATTCGTATTGCAACTGCCATGGCTGGTGAACCTCCTCTCCACTACAGGTGTGACTAACTGCTTTTATCATATGGGGTGCTGGTGCTTTCAAACTCTCCGCACCTTCACCATCCTGCTTTTCTCCATCCGCCCTAGGAACGACTGTACTCTGCTAGGCCATGTTCTCCTCGGCCAACATCTGTCCAATTTGCACATGCCCTGGAGCGCTATGACTTACCTCTGCGTGTGTTGCCTTTGCCTCGCCATGACCAGCAACACAGGTTGAGGTGCGCCTCGACCTAGCAGATTTTCCTAAGATGACCACTCCACCTGTTGTTTACAAGGGTGTTTTCCTTGATCTTGTGGTTTTTGTGTTGTGTTTTACTTTCTTTTACACTGATGACTCCAAATCAGATATCTCAACTGGGTTTGACTTTTTCACTGGTGCTTCTAGGTATCTGTTTGGACTTCATCCATCATGCAGTATTTTAACTGCAGAGCTTTTTACTATTTTCAAGTCTCTGTGTTTTATCAGTAGAGGATTTTACAGTAAATGCCTTGTGTGCTCAGATTCGATGAGTGCCTTGACAGCCATTCGATCTGGCTCCACAGCTCATCCGCTTCTTTCCACGATCCGGGTAAAGCTGGTGGGGGCTGTGTGGATTGGTGTTCACCTCGTCTTCCTATGGGTGCCAGGGCATCCCTGGCAATGAAGCAGCGAATATAGCGACTAAGGAGGCATGCAGCCTTCCATCCTGTGATCCTCGTGTCCCTGTGTGCGATGTGCTGCATGCAGTCTGTGGCCTTGTCTGGCACGCTTGGCAGCGGGAGTGGACTTCTCTTCCANTCCCTGTGTGCGATGTGCTGCATGCAGTCTGTGGCCTTGTCTGGCACGCTTGGCAGCGGGAGTGGACTTCTCTTCCACTGTCCAACAAGTTACAGGCCATCTCTGACTAGCCTGTTTGCACTGGTTCTGTTGTTTCTTTTACCCGCAGGGAAGATGATGTGCTTTCTCGTCTTCGCATTGGGCACACTTGTCTGACCCACAAATATCTATTTCGTGGCGAACTCCCTCCTGAGTGTGATGCCTGTAGCACTCCCTTAACTGTCCTGCACATTCTAGTGGAGTGTCGCAGGTATGACCTGGCTCGTCTCACTTTTAATGCTCCTGACAACCTACTGCAAATGCTGTGTGAAGGGGAAATGTCTTTGAGCGGCGTATTCCCATTTTTCCGTGCGACAAGTCTTTTTAATGTGTTGTGATTTAAGATTCGGTTGTTGTGTTATTGCTCCTCTGGAGTATTTTATCCTGTTTAGTTAGTGGTTTTTGTGACGGTCCTTCTGCCTCCTGTTGAGGTTTTTAATGTGGTTTAGACTTTATGTTCCTGTGGGCCCTTATGACCCTGTTCTTGAGCGCCCCACAATCCCACTCACTCGCTCATTCTTATATTTGTGCTATTATCCAATAATTTAATTGCATTAATTATCCCACGTTTACCCAATAATCACATAACAAACTTTGTTTTACTTTATTAAATGGTTTCTCATAGTCAAGAAATATGAAATATGTTGGCAAATTAAATTCTTTTTTCCGTTATCTCTGTTAATGTGAAAATGCAATCTGTACAAAATCTCCCTTTCCTGAACCCATGCTGTACGTTAGTCACAAATGATTCCATTATAGAAATCAATTGTTTATTTAGTATTTTTGCATATTTTTATAGCAGGAGTTTAGAAGACTTTTCCCTTAATAATTTTAACATGCATTCCTAACTTTTTTTTTTTTTTTTTTTTTTTTTTTTTTTTTTTTTTTTTTTTTT
>NQII01000911.1:286468-353891 GCA_002778355.1 Clitarchus hookeri | reverse complement strand
ATGTAATTTACATAACTTGTGCGTGTTTTACCCCAAATTTCCCAGATCTTCATAGTTCTCCCCAGTATCGCATTTGGTTGTATGTACTTTGAATATTGTGATGCCCCTAGTAAATTTGTTTTCAATGTGATTAGTAATGTCGATTTATGCCATTTTCCGAGATATTTTCATTTTTCGGAAAACCTGCGATTCTTAATAATTACCGTAAATGATCATGCTCTGTCTTGTTTAGTTGTTTCATTATTTTATAAGTTTTTTTTTTTTTTTTTTTTNAACTTGTGCGTGTTTTACCCCAAATTTCCCAGATCTTCATAGTTCTCCCCAGTATCGCATTTGGTTGTATGTACTTCGAATATTGTGATGCCCCTAGTAAATTTGTTTTCAATGTGATTAGTAATGTCGATTTATGCCATTTTCCGAGATATTTTCATTTTTCGGAAAACCTGCGATTCTTAATAATTACCGTAAATGATCATGCTCTGTCTTGATTAGTTGTTTCATTATTTTATAAGTTTTTTTTTTTTTTTTTTTCCCCGGTAAATCATGCTCTATTTCACGTATATAACGATCCCAACTTCCTCGTTTTATTTTCCTCACTTCTCTATTAACCAGAACAGTCTTTCTTTTATATTCAGTTTTATAATTGTTATTGTTTGGTGCTGATAATGTTTTTAAATATGCTTCTTTCTTGTCTGAAATCAGTTGTTATTTGTTTTAACTGTTCATTCCAAATTCTTAGGTCTCTTTTAGGGTTTTTTCCTTCCTAATATTTTTGCTGCTGTTTTGTGTTACAGATTTTTTTAATTTTCCTATTCTTGATTGAGATGCTCACTAGTTGGTTAATTTTGGCTATAAGTGGTCAATCCATTTTGATAAAGGAGTCTTATACTTTCTTCTGTTAAGAGATGTACTTAATAATTTTCTATATTCATTTTAGTTTTACAATCATTACTTCTCTCTTCCATCCTTGTAAAAGGTTTATTTTAAAATGATCTGAATTGACATCAGGGTTTCTATATACTCTTGTATATTTTATTAAAGATCATAATTTCTTGTTCATCAGTACATAGTCTATTTATTATAGATGAGTAAGTATAGGTTATACACTGTAAAGTGAGCACTTTTGAAACCCCCTACCTTTTGAATAATGATCAATATATATATTTTGTTTCTGTAATTATTCAGAGTAACTGCTTTTCTGTAAAAAGAAACCCTGAGAGTGGTATATTTCCACTCTACTAATTACACAGAACATGAATATACTAGGGGCATTAACGTATTAGCAATACAAACCACAAATACGATAGTGGGGAGGGCTATGAAGATCAGGNTGAGATGCTCACTAGTTGGTTAATTTTGGCTATAAGTGGTCAATCCATTTTGATAAAGGAGTCTTATACTTTCTTCCGTTAAGAGATGTACTTAATAATTTTCTATATTCATTTTAGTTTTACAATCATTACTTCTCTCTTCCATCCTTGTAAAAGGTTTATTTTAAAATGATCTGAATTGACATCAGGGTTTCTATATACTCTTGTGTATATTTTATTAAAGACCATAATTTCTTGTTCATCAGTACATAGTCTATTTATAGGTTATACACTGTAAAGTGAGCACTTTTGAATAATGATCAATATATATATATTTTGTTTCTGTAATTATTCAGAGTAACTGATTTTCTGTAAAAAGAAACCCTGAGAGTGGTATATTTCCACTGTACTATTTACACAGAACGCGAATATACTAGGGGCATTAACGTATTAGCAATACAAACCACAAATACGATAGTGGGGAGGGCTATGAAGACCAGGGAAATTGTGGGGTAAAATTATTATTATATGTGGGTGTTCTTTATGTTTATGTGGAGTTAAATTGTAAACAACACCCAATTTTGTAATATGTGCCCACCTATTCTAACTGAACGTAACCCCACGATGAGCAAATCACTATTTTACATTTTTAATATAACCTAGGTNGTAGAGTCGAAATATACCACTTTCTGGAGTTTTTTTTCTTATTTTCAGGAAAGCCCCTATAGTAAAATTTTACCGTGCCCACCTATTCTAACTGAACGTAACCCCACGATGAGCAAATCACTATTTTACATTTTTAATATAACCTAGGTNTGTGCCCACCTATTCTAACTGAACGTAACCCCACGATGAGCAAATCACTATTTTACATTTTTAATATAACCTAGGTTTGTAGGGTTTTAATCTAACCTAGGATTGTAGGGTTTTAATCTAACTTACGATTTTAGTCTAATCTAGGATTTTAGGGTTTCAAAGTAACAGTAAAACACACCNTGTAGGGTTTTAATCTAACTTACGATTTTAGTCTAATCTAGGATTTTAGGGTTTCAAAGTAACAGTAAAACACACCGGAAGTATATGAATTAACTCACCTAGGTAGGCGACTGGTACAATTCCACTGTCCTCGGCCAATTCAACTGTTGGGCACCTTACCTCACCTCTACTTAAACGTCCAAGTAACACCCGCCACATAGCTGAATATTACGCGCAGAAGCACTCGTTCTTGCACCCTCCATTTGTAAATCACAAACCTTTGCACGGTCGGATTCGGATTTGCGAACACACACACACACACACCACTTGTCACCAACTGCACTGCCGCGCATATAAACTGCAACTAACATACGGGGACGTCTACACATCCACAGCCAATAAGGTGACGGCGAGATGCACATTTTTTTACGTTACTACAGCATTACTCCACCAAACATCATAGTGTCCGACGTAAACAAAGTGGACGAACTGCTCGTACCTTTATCTATTTTATTTAGTACATTCTACGTTTTACCATTACGCCCACCTGAATATAAACAAGGTAAGCTCTGCAGAACCCATTTATGCAATTTTTGTGGGTCTAGGACGTTAACTTTTGAGTGCGGTGGAATATACACACTGTGTGTATTACTTACAGGGCAATATTTATTTAAAATTGTGGTTAAAAGATCAAAAATGGCTGAAATAAAAAAGTAACTAGTGCCTCAAAAGTGCTCACTTTACTGTGGACAGCCTATATAAGAGTAACAAAGATATAGCATTCACCACTTTCTGTTGGCTAGTTTGAGTGTGTTAGTTGATTCTTGTCCAATAAGAGCAACCCAGCTGAATTGTTCTGCCCATTGGGCATCACTTTTTGCAAAACCGTGATTATGAAAAGAGTCTTTGCGCTTCTGAAAAATAAAAATGAAAACCTTCAAAATTGTGTATTTTGCCACTGTTAATCATGCTAAACCATTTTCTTGTAAGCATATTTTTATATTTGAAGTACATACAAAGTAACAACAGTGGCGAATGCTGTGGAGATCAATGAGATTTTGGATAAAAATAAACCAAAAAAAAAAAAACTCACAATGAATGCAGAAGAGCACAAAAAATTTTATAGTCAGCATCACTGTGTGTTAGTATTATTTATAGATTATTTGGATTTTTGGCAGTGTATTAGCAGTTTTGTGCAGATTAGGTGAAGTGCTCAGTTCTTCTGTTACTTTTATTTAAAAAAAATTTCCTGTCACATGAAGCAATTATTTTGTATGTAGGATGACAATATTTATATATGACGAACCCCTAATTTGTATTTTTGTCCCCAAGAATAATTTTATTTCACCACAAATTATTTGGTTGCGTAATTTAGCTGGGTGGTTATATCTTGTGACTAAAAATAAAGGTCTGACATAGCCAAATTATTTGCAACTAATAATTAGACCCGTTTTACTATGACTTCACGTTTCATAACAGGTTCACGTAAGCCAGCTACACATTTACTAATGTGTTCCAAGGAGACAGTTATTTACGATCATTCCATGTAACGTTTAAGTGATGGAAACACTTGTCGGTGTCTAGCTTTTACGTGTTACGTGACGGCAATACTTGATCTTACTGGCTGATCCTTGCTTTTCATGAGTTTGCTTTTATTTTTGTAATGCTGTTTGCTCATGTTCTTAATTCATGTGCCGCATATATAACTTTCTTCCGGGAATGAGTACGAAAATGTAATAAAAGTTGGGCTAAAATTATTTTTTTTTTAACACGTAAAAACTTTGGGACTTTTACATTGTCGCAGTTTATTAACGACAATGTTTCTCAGAGGTGTCAAAATGCATGCATGAAATGCGGAATGATTATGGTTAAGTTAAAAAAAATGTATGAACCAAATTTTATTAAACAGAATGTTAATTTTCTCTGCAGATCAAAGTTTTTTACATATGATTTATTTCACGCACACGAAAAATGTGTCTATATCTTCCAGAGACACTTAGTTCTTCAGGTTATGATGATTTCCNAGATTTATTTCACGCACACGAAAAATGTGTCTATATCTTCCAGAGACACTTAGTTCTTCAGGTTATGATGATTTCCTAGTTGTTTTCAAAGTTTGTATAAATCACAAACACTACACTTTCGCAACCTGTTGTTGCCACATCAATATTAAAACACAAATACGCCTGTATAACAAGAATTCTGAGAGTTTTCAATCTGGAAGTCAACAAAACTTATCCTCTACATTTTCATTCAGTGCACAAAGGTTTCATACTTATATGAAGCATCATAATATACTGGNCAACAAAACTTATCCTCTACATTTTCATTCAGTGCACAAAGGTTTCATACTTATATGAAGCATCATAATATACTGGAAAAAAAGACTGCGTTTTACGTACGTGTGAAAGTGTAGTGTGATGCGTGTTCCATGTAACATGAAGGCATCGTNATACAAAGTAACAACAGTGGCGAATGCTGTGGAGATCAATGAGATTTTGGATAAAAATAAACCAAAAAAAAAAAAAAAAAACTCACAATGAATGCAGAAGAGCACAAAAAATTTTATAGGTTTGCCCGTAATTACAGTAGTTCCAGAAGAGTGAATTTACGCAAATCAGCATCACTGTGTGTTAGTATTATTTATAGATTATTTGGATTTTTGGCAGTGTATTAGCAGTTTTGTGCAGATTAGGTGAAGTGCTCAGTTCTTCTGTTACTTTTATTTAAAAAAATTTCCTGTCACATGAAGCAATTATTTTGTATGTAGGATGACATATTTATATATGACGAACCCCTAATTTGTATTTTTGTCCCCAAGAATAATTTTATTTCACCACAAATTATTTGGTTGCGTAATTTAGCTGGGTGGTTATATCTTGTGACTAAAAATAAAGGTCTGACATAGCCAAATTATTTGCAACTAATAATTAGACCCGTTTTACTATGACTTCACGTTTCATAACAGGTTCACGTAAGCCAGCTACACATTTACTAATGTGTTCCAAGGAGACAGTTATTTACGATCATTCCATGTAACGTTTAAGTGATGGAAACACTTGTCGGTGTCTAGCTTTTACGTGATACGTGACGGCAATACTTGATCTTACTGGCTGATCTTTGCTTTTCATGAGTTTGCTTTTATTTTTGT
Organism: Clitarchus hookeri; assembly: GCA_002778355.1. Lineage (NCBI taxonomy): Eukaryota > Metazoa > Arthropoda > Insecta > Phasmatodea > Phasmatidae > Clitarchus > Clitarchus hookeri. The sequence goes on along the minus strand of NQII01000911.1, from coordinate 348,455 downwards.
AATGCTGTTTGCTCATGTTCTTAATTCATGTACCGCATATATAACTTTCTCCCGGGAATGAGTACGAAAATGTAATAAAAGTTGGGCTAAAATTATTTTTTTTTTAACACGTAAACACTTTGGGACTTTTACATTGTCGCAGTTTATTAAAGACAATTTTTCTCAGAGGTGTCAAAATGCATGCATGAAATGCGGAATGATTATGGTTAAGTTGAAAAAATGTATGAACCAAATTTTATTAAACAGAATGTTAATTTTCTCTGCAGATCGAAGTTTTTTACATAAGATTTATTTCACGCACACGAAAAATGTGTCTATATCTTCCAGAGACACTTAGTTCTTCAGGTTATGATGATTTCCTAGTTGTTTTCAAAGTTTGTATAAATCACAAACACTACACTTTCGCAACCTGTTGTTGCCACATCAATATTAAAACACAAATACGCCTGTATAACAAGAATTCTGAGAGTTTTCAATCTGGAAGTCAACAAAACTTATCCTCTACATTTTCATTCAGTGCACAAAGGTTTCATACTTATATGAAGCATCATAATATACTGGAAAAAAAGACTGCGTTTTACGTACGTGTGAAAGTGTAGTGTGATGCGTGTTCCATGTAACATGAAGGCATCGTAATCCCAGCCTTACACCTCAACTGGAGCATCAAACCCTAAGGAAGTTGCATTTCCTTTGTCTATCCTGATATTTTTCTTATTATAAATCACAGTGTGTTAATGTTTTTAAGATTTTGTGCAGTTTCATGTTTTTTTATGAAACATGGCTAATCAGAAAAAAAAATTGACTGTCACTTGCTACTACTCAAAAACATTAATTTCATAATTTTTAGTATGTGAAAATAAGATGACTCACAATTTCATGGAAGTAAAAATTGGAATAAAACACAGTCTTATGTTTTGTTAATACGTGATTTTATTTAGCTTTGGTCTTCTGCTTTCCTGAGGCATTTTCATTTACGTATTCCTCCCACTAATTTCTTGGTCTTCACAGCCTTTTCCACTTTGGCATTTTTGATCACGTCAGCTTACTACAAAAACATGTTTGTGCGGTAATGGTTTAGTACTTCTATAAATCCCAAAAATACAGTTTTCAAAAATTCTCCCCATTTTTTTCTTGTGAAAGTAATTATGTCACATTTTTATAATTTTTGCTATACCTACATTGTTCAAGAATAATAATTCCACTTTTGTTGCATCACAACAAATATGATTGGATTCACACCATTATGAATGCCATCGTACATACTCAAAATATGGTAGAATCATGAAAAGCTCCCATCCAATAAGCATTAAGCAGTACAGCATTTCAGAATCACAACTTTTACGTACACCGACAGAGGACGTACCGAAAACAACACTTATCAAAATAAATTGATATTTCAATTACCTCAGCTGTTAAATGTCTGAAAGATTGTTAGTGAAGACAAGTGAAATTTGGTATGAAAGTGTTAAGGCCCTGGCGATAGAAGACCTCGCTGTGGAAGGCAACCCACTCTGCAGGAAGTTCCGTGTTCAGTCTGCGTATGGTTCCTCTATCTTAGTCTGCTATGGATGTTCCATTTGGTGCCGGCGAGGTTGATGATCGCATTACCTCGGATCCTAAATAAATTCAGTATGCTCATTTAATATTTTATGCTTTTTAGTGAGTAAGCAGAAACAAATGGCAATGTTATCATGTTTATATGACATTTCATTGAAAATGGCGGAGGGGGTAGGAATTTTCTAAATGTGTGTTGTTGTGTTTTTTTTTTATAAGTGGCTGAATCATTACTGTTGGTGGATACATTTTTGTGTTCAGTTGGTATCCTTGTTAATATTNGCGGAGGGGGTAGGAATTTTCTAAATGTGTGTTGTTGTTGTGTTTTTTTTTATAAGTGGCTGAATCATTACTGTTGGTGGATACATTTTTGTGTTCAGTTGGTATCCTTGTTAATATNTTTTTTTTTTATAAGTGGCTGAATCATTACTGTTGGTGGATACATTTTTGTGTTCAGTTGGTATCCTTGTTAATATTGCCTCCACTTCACTATTGTAGAGATTGACACCTCAAATGCATTGTTTATTAGCTTCCTAAATATGGACTTTCAAAGTTAATTGAAATGTAAAAAAAAATTTTGGTGTTCAAACTATATTTAGTTGTTTTCTTAAAATATTAAAATTGGTTTTTCTTTTCATTTTTTTGTTTACTAAGTGCTAAAAGATTTTATAGAGAACCACGGTGTTAAAGAAAGTATGGTAACACAAAAAAATATTTAGTGCATTTCATATGAAATTGTTTCAAAATCAGGCAAAAAAATTTATGTTCTCTACTCTTAAACCATAAGATACACATTTAGCTTTTAACAGTTATGGACATCATCTAAACAGTGTTCATTAGCTTGGCTATTTATAGAAAAACTTGATTGATATCAAACATTAAATAGAAGATGCTGTGTTTCTGTTTCAGGATACAACCACATGCAGAAACAAGAGCAAAACAAATACAGGCATGGCGATCCCTGGTGCTAGAGTTCTATTGCTCACGCAAACAAAGCATTTTGGACCTCAGGGAAGCGGAACGTGGTCCGTTGTTCAGTAACAATTTTATCAACAGTATCCTTTACTATGTAATGCTATACCTCATTCTGCATTTCAGTTTGGAATATCATTTTGTCTGTCAGTATGGCTGTTGAGTTGAAGTCAGTAAATATGCAGGTGTTTCAGGTAGGTGGGGAGCACAAGGTGCCAGGTTCAGTTGAACTTCATTGTTCCATTGCTTTTGCCACACCTAAATTCTGGTTGGAATGAAGATAAACTGTAAAATTTGATAAAAAGTTATTTAATGTTTACATTTAATGTTTTGTTGGTTTCTATNGTTGGAATGAAGATAAACTGTAAAATTTGATAAAAAGTTATTTAATGTTTACATTTAATGTTTTGTTGGTTTCTATAAGGCATGACTAATTTCCGTAGCTTTGAAATGAAGCAATTAAGAATTGTAGGCATTACACTTGTTGGAATGAAGTTCTATGGTGTTGTGGTATGATATCCTCAACTGTAAAAAAAAGTTCTTGATGACTTTAACACTTTGAATAATTTACTTTGATTGCATCACCCTTTCTAGAATATGGCGACCTTGCTTTCTTTCACCAGTCCAACAGTGAAATGCAATATTTGTGCATCCCCCACGTTTCCGACTTCTCGGGTGACACTGGCAAGAGCGCACATGGCTTTGTCGCATGTTGACAGATACCGGCCNGTTGGAATGAAGATAAACTGTAAAATTTGATAAAAAGTTATTTAATGTTTACATTTAATGTTTTGTTGGTTTCTATTAGGCATGATTAATTTCCGTAGCTTTGAAATGAAGCAATTAAGAATTGTAGGCATTACACTTGTTGGAATGAAGTTCTATGGTGTTGTGGTATGATATCCTCAACTGTAAAAAAAAGTTCTTGATGACTTTAACACCTTGAATAATTTACTTTGATTGCATCACTCTTTCTAGAATATGGCAACTTTGCTTTCTTTCACCAGTCCAACAGTGAAATGCAATATTTGTGCATCCCCACGTTTCCGACTTCTCGGGTGACACTGGCAAGAGCGCACATGGCTTTGTCGCATGTTGACAGATACCGGCCGTGTGTCAATTGGCCCAGAGAGCACTCTCTCATCTCGCGACCACATCATTATGACATCAGAGAAAATACTCTCTNCGTGTGTCAATTGGCCCAGAGAGCACTCTCTCATCTCGCGACCACATCATTATGACATCAGAGAAAATACTCTCTGGTTGTCTCAATTCATCGAAGAGAGAGCGAAAGAGTGAGATCACAGAGAGAACAGGAAATTGTATGCTTGCTGATGCTCTCTTGCACTCTGACTATGTACCATATTGTTTCCATGTTTGGATTAATTTATATTGGCTATCTGAGCAAAATTACGTCACATTTTAACTGTAAGGAATAATTTCAACTGTTTTAGTTAACGTAATAACTTACGTAACACTTGTTATAAAAATATAAATAAAGGTTTCTGTGTGTTACGCTGTTTTTTNTTAGTTAACGTAATAACTTACGTAACACTTGTTATAAAAATATAAATAAAGGTTTCTGTGTGTTACGCTGTTTTTTGGTATCGGCTGTGTATGTGACGTCAGAGAGGAACGAGAGAATGGTGGTCTCAATTTCACAGAGCGAGAGNTTTTTTTGGTATCGGCTGTGTATGTGACGTCAGAGAGGAACGAGAGAATGGTGGTCTCAATTTCACAGAGCGAGAGCATGAGAGTGCCCGAAGCCATAGACAACAAGAAGTTACTGATAACTAATGAGCCTAATGTCCTCTACATGGATGCAAATAAATTTTAGTGAAGTTTTTGAAAGCTTAGTTGGTAGGTAGGTGTTGACGTCTCTTTGACAGCAATATCATTAGAGATGAAACCAGAAACATGTGAATCAGTACAAAGACAATTAACATACACAAGTTACTTACCCGGGATTCGGATTCAGAAAAATTCGTAAAATTAAGATAGCTTGCAATCAACTGCATCACGGAGGTAGATTTCAGAGAATCAACTTCAGANCAGAAAAATTCGTAAAATTAAGATAGCTTGCAATCAACTGCATCACGGAGGTAGATTTCAGAGAATCAACTTCAGATCTAATCGGTGTAAAGTTTGGGTTCACTAACCTGAAATATTTACTCGACCATCAATTTGAAAATAAGTGTCTGAGCCACTAAAACACATAAGTTTACATGGCCTACCATAACGTTACTTGTGTGAAAAATTTGGTGGATATCGATTGATTGGTTCCCAAGATATGGCATATAAACCTTATTTTCATAAATGGCGCTATTATACAAAATTGATTANTATCGATTGATTGGTTCCCAAGATATGGCATATAAACCTTATTTTCATAAATGGCGCTATTATACAAAATTGATTACAATTAGGCTCTGTACACAATGTTTGTAATAGATAATGTCAGCATAAAAAGTTTGATTGAAATTGTTAAATTGTTACATAGATATGACAAACATATAAAAATATTTATATGGCCGCCATTTTGAAAATCTTTGTCTGACCCCATTTATATTATGTAACTTTACATGGCCTTTGGTAGGTGTGCAAAATTCTGTGGAATTCAGTTTAATTATTCCACAAATATGACAGAATATTCAGTTTACTCACCTGACACTATTTTGTAAAAAAATCCGGCAAAGGAGGATCTCTGTATGCATATAGGTTGGTTCTCAAGATATGGCATAAAATCTCCATTGATCATGTGACGATTTTCATAAATGGAGGGCACAAAGTTTAAAAATTAACACATTCAATTATTGTCATAGATACAATTTACTAAGTTAGATTTAAATCTGTTACATAATTTCGTAGATATAGCACACTAAACTAAAATGTTTGTATACACACCATTCAGAAAATAAGATGCTTGTATACTTTAAGCATATAAATTAATATAGCTTACCACAATACAACTTCGTCGCCAAAATTTGAAAGAAATCAATTAATTTTTTCCCCCGGGTACTGCATAAAAACTATATTATTTCATGTGGTGCTATCTTACAAAATGGCAGAGAAATGAGGCTTTGCATAGACAATTTTGATGGGTATAACTGATACTGTCAGCATACAAAGTTAAGTTAAAATTTGTTTTGCAGTTTCGTAGTTAAAAAATTTGGAGCTAAAATGTTTATATGGCCAAAATTTTGAAAATATGTGTATCTGACCCTCACAAAANCGTAGTTAAAAAATTTGGAGCTAAAATGTTTATATGGCCAAAATTTTGAAAATATGTGTATCTGACCCTCACAAAATTTTTCAGTTTACATAGCCTGTCATAGTGATAATTGTTTGCCAAATTTGGTAGAAATTGGTTTTTTTAAGAGATTTTGTGTGTACACATTTGATTGTTGTAATATACAGCCATCTTACAAAATTTTATTGGTATTACTTAAATGGCTTCGACGATGTAACATACAAAACCAAAATAGCTATATAGCTGCCATTTTGAAAATAAGTGTCTGACATACGTAAAACATACCAGTTCATATTTCCTGCCGCAGTGCTACTTGTNCGTAAAACATACCAGTTCATATTTCCTGCCGCAGTGCTACTTGTTTGCCATATTTGTAAGGAATCGACCAATTGTTTCCCGAGATATGACATACATACAAACTTTATTTATTTGTGTTGGTTTATCTCACAAAATGGAGGGCAAAAGAGGCTCCGCATACACATTTGATGTTTTATATATATATATATATATATATATATATACACTCCCAACATATAAAGTGAAGTTGGAATTGATTAAATGATTTAGAAGATATAGCATACTATGCTAAAATAGATAGATGGCTGCCATTTTGGAAATAGGTGTCTGACATACTTGAAACATATTTGTACATATCATCTGTGGCAGTACTACTTAATTGCCAAATTTGGTAGGAATCTGTCAATTGTTTCCCAAGAAATTAAAATGACTTGGTTAATTCATGTAGTGGCTGTCTTACAAATGATGGACAAAAAGGGTTGTTGTTAATGTTATATGAAGCTTTTAATGCATACTCTCAGCGTACAAAATTTGGTTGGAATTGGCTAAATGATATGGTAGTAATACCAAATAAACTTAAAATGATTGTATGACCGCCATTTTTAAAATAAATGTCTAATAAAGTTAAATTACTTACATTTATTTGGCCGGCCATAGTATAACTTTTTGCTAAATTTGGCGAAAATAGGTTGTGTAGTTTTTGAGATACGACGTAAAAGCTTTATTTTTTCATGTGGTTTTATCTTCCAAAATTGCTGACCAACAACAGTATTTACCTCTGAATTCAATGCTTACACCTTTTGTTGTCAGCATACAAAATTAGTTTAAATCGGTTGAATGGTTNAGTATTTACCTCTGAATTCAATGCTTACACCTTTTGTTGTCAGCATACAAAATTAGTTTAAATCGGTTGAATGGTTTCAGAGATATGACTTATCATCCTAATTTCTAAAATTGCCACCATTTTTTAAGTAAGTGTCTGACGTGTTCGAAAACTATAAAAGTCAGGTTTCCTTACTTAGTACTATAGTTCATTTCATATAAGAAGGCCACATTCTGACAGTCAGTGAGTGGCAATTTGATATATTCAAAACAATGTGCCATTTACAAAATCCTGTATCAGCTGATGTACGAACAAACAAAAGTTAACATTACGTTGGCTATTCTGAGTGCACTGCCGATGCATATTCGACCAGCCGAAAATACGCAATGAAAAAGAGTTCTTAGGTTAATTAATACATTTTATTTTACGTGGTCATAAACAGTGGTTTTTAGTGTTGAAAACTAAACTTCATGCTAAAGTAGAAATGTATAGGTGTTCAAAATTAAAGTCACATTAAAACGATCCATATCCAAATGAAACTCAATTTCAAAAACTTTTTTCACGTCTTATCCCCGCCTCTCCAACATGGCTTTCCTCACGTGTTCGATATTAATTCCAAAAGCATACAGAAATATTGCATAATATTGTTGGATTATCTTTTCTAATAATCTGACAAAAAATATTTAAAATTTCTTTAGTTCCGAGCCAGTAATAGAACAACAGTAAACTTCACAAAGACGGCTGAAATGTTGTGCGCTCCATCTGTCAGGTCCTTTTCGAAGTATAACAAGCCAGAAGAGAATAGCTTTTGTTTGCTTTATNAGAAATATTGCATAATATTGTTGGATTATCTTTTCTAATAATCTGACGAAAAATATTTAAAATTTCTTTAGTTCCGAGCCAGTAATAGAACAACAGTAAACTTCACAAAGACGGCTGAAATGTTGTGCGCTCCATCTGTCAGGTCCTTTTCGAAGTATAACAAGCCAGAAGAGAATAGCTTTTGTTTGCTTTATATAGTAAATTTTCGAACATATACCAATAGTTTAATTTTTCGCGAGCTCTACATAATTTTTAAAGTAACATATATTTCGTGTTCAGCGTTTACGAACGGACCTACACACAACGCCCTCGAAACACACTCGCCGCCTGCCGCGCCTACCCAAGTAGTTCACCAATTGCTGCTTGAAGCAGCACGTACTGGACACGCTGACTCATCGCACCCAGTTGATGGCGAATGGATACATAAACGTAAAGTAAACAAACTGTCAAGAATGTGGCCTTCATGTATAGTACACAGTATATATGTGTACTGAGTTTGGTGAAATTCGGTTCACGGGTTCAAAAATTGAAAGGGGGTGACACATGCGCACACACAGAGACAGGAAAGTGATCTCATAAGCCTTTATTTCCTTCAGAAAGTAGGCTAATAAGTGCTCTCGCCAGGTTGTGCAAAAGAGAGCTCTCTCTCTCTCTCTCTCTCTCTCTCTCTCTCTCTCTCTCTCTCTCTCTCTCTCTCTCTCTCTCTTTTTCTCTCTCTCTTTCTTTTTCTCTTTTTCTCTCTTTCTCTCTTTTTCTCTCTTTCTCTCTTTCTCTCTTTTTTTCTCTTTCTCTCTTTCTCTCTTTTTTTCTCTTTCTCTCTCTCTCTCTCTTTTTTTCTCTTTCTCTCTCTCTCTCTTTTTTTCTCTTTCTCTCTCTCTCTCTCTCTCTCTCTTTTTAAATTTAGACATGCCTGGAATTAACGGATGTTCTCTCTGTGATCACTCTCCTATCCTCTGTGACAGCCATGTTGTTTTCAAATATGTATATCCTCGAGTATCCAGACATAAATTTTTTGTTTCTGCAGCAATGTTAGAAATATTTTATTGACTTGACATAATCATTATGATTGTTAAGTATGTAATACCAACAATATTTCATATGATACTGAACATAAATTGTGATTTAATTATGTTCAGGATTTCATTATAAAAGGTAGACAGAATGTACAACTACTCACATGGCAGTACTTGTAGATAGAAACACACAAACAAAAGTCGCGCAGCGTTTCACTGGCTAGGCCAGTTTCATCAGGCGGCGAGTGGTGGCACACTGCAGTCTGATGAGCGATGGTTGGCAAACAGTGAACCTTGTGGTCAGGAGGCAGAAATTTGAAATATGGGCATCTTATGCTAGAAGTGGAGTGTACACATTTGAGGCCGAAAGGCATGGCACAAAACTGAAACCGGTGCCCGTCCAGGGTGGTGAACGTGGTTTTCTCTAGGTTCACGTCCCTTTATAGGTACCTGCCAGCATCCTGACCGGAGGTCCAGAGCAGAGAACACATACTCGTCTTGCACACTCACCAGAGCGTCCTCTACACTAATTTGCAAAGGGGTAGGGGGGCTGTCAGTCACTAAGTTTAGCAGCTGGAAATCCATGCAGAAACGTATTCCACTGTCCTTCGGCACTAACACAATTCAAGAGTTATCGCTGCTGTTGGATAGCTCTGTTACCCCCTCACTCAGCATTTCGCTCACTTGTTCCCAGATGACTCTCTGCACCTCAAACCATACCCTCTAGGCCTAGTGTACAATGGGTCACCTTCTGGGGTCGGGATCGCGTGCTCCACGGCTGTCGTAGCATGCAGCAAGTCGGAGAACGCAAACACATCCTGCATTTCATCTAACACCCTTTGCACCCTCGTGCGGTACATCTCCGGTACTCCGTTGGCTAGATTATCCAGCTGAATACGTTGGAGTGGTGTGGCATTCACCCGTTCCTAGGTGNGGATTACGTCCTCAGAACCCGAGCACTGCTACGCGCTTGGTGGTGGTAGGGTTCGGCGTGGGAGACGTTGTAACACAAAGGTGTCTGAAAGTCACTGTAACTGTATAGAACTCCGTTGACCATCAATTCCTGGGTTTCTGCATGCAGAACGTGCTCTACCTTGCTCGTGGTTCCAGTGCTACTGCCACTCTCTGGTGGGTGGTTCGGGTTAGTCCCTTCCCCGCCTGCGCTACCTGGAAAGGGGGGGGGCAGAGTGATTGGGGCATTAAACAGCCCCGGCGACGTGATGCCAACACTTAACACAAATATAAAATAATAATTAACACCATTCTTTTTAATGGCTCCCTTACATCATTACAATTCTACTGATGCCTGTCTCTACCTTGCGCGTGGTGTGTCAGGTTTGGGCTCAAGGTGGGGAGGTACGAGGACAACTTTTGTTATGTGTTTATGAAGAACAGTGAAAATAAAGATCAATGGACATGTTATTTTTAAACACAAATATGCTTTACGTAGTGTTTTTTTTTTTCTACATTAAATTATTTTTATATCTTTATTGTAACTGAACTTCATTTTGGTGCTTAAGTAGTATTCCTACCCAAAAATTAATACAAGAATCAGAATTTACCCGACATTTCTTCCATATGGGTGCCACCAGTATCTGATCAGCAGGGAAGGGGGCTGCAAGATTCAAAAGTTTAGGAATTGCTGGCTTATGGGATGCTAGTTTTGAGTCAACCAACAGCAAGTGTTTCTATGCAGTTTTTATGCCAAATAGGCTGTATACAAGTGCTGCTTAACAGTATATTTTTCAAAGCTTTTAACTGATATAAATCGTTTCAATGAAACCATAACTAAAGTATAAAAAAAAAGTTGCTCAGGAGAAAATAGAGGTGAAATATTTTAACGNCTTAACAGTATATTTTTCAAAGCTTTTAACTGATATAAATCGTTTCAATGAAACCATAACTAAAGTATAAAAAAAAAAGTTGCTCAGGAGAAAATAGAGGTGAAATATTTTAACATTGCATCATTAGGTTCTTTTTCCAAAGGCTGTTGTAGCTCGATCTTTAAGTCAAACACTCGCACATTTCAACGTCAAATACAGTTTATGAAGTCAATCTCTTTTTTTGTCTTATTAATATAAATACATTTCTTATTGCAGTATAACATAAAATAAACACTACGTAAAGTTAACATATTTTTCACAATTAATTATAATTAAATTAAGAAGTTATAAAAAAGGCAGTTTTACAAATTTGCAATTTTTCAAAGGTGTCTTCTTTACTAGTTCCAGAATGTATTCATTTGCAGTACTGAGAGTACTGGAATCATACGCACTGCAGGGACCTTGGCTACTTTGTTGATTTTTCAACCTTTATCCCACTCCAAAACTGGCTTCCCGTCTAGGGTCCCTCCACATTTTTACTATATACAACCTCCTAGGTTAGCGTTGTATTTTATTGATGAAAAAGGTAGTTTTGCTGGCACAAATCCAAGTGCATGTAACTGAACATATATTTGTCTCTCTTTCATTGTCCAAAAACGAAATAAACCATAAAACGTATTTTTACTAAACGTAATTATTATTTTATATATGAAAAAATGTAGTTGCTGTGTGTCGTACGCTGTCAGTTAATAACTACACATCTCAACAAAAGTTTTGCACCACCTGTAATTTTATAGCTTTTGAAGGGGGTTTGCTAGGACAGTAGGTGCATTACAAAGAGACATCAATGACAGGCATGGTATTCTGTACAGTGTGTATTTTCATCCCATACTTTCTCTTGGGCCGCCCATGAGCAATTGAGTAATCGCGTTCGTGCAAAAACTATGAATTTCTGCCGAAGGGGTGAAGCTAAGCCTTAAACTGAATTATGAATATGTGTTTAGGACTTTGCTGGGGAAAAAACAAATTATTATTAAAGTGAAAGAGTTGCTAAGTTGGAAGACCTTAAACCGAGAGATTAGTGTATTAATTTTCACCTAAAATCAATGCATATTTCAGTTGTAGAAATATATACAAACTTTTATGTGACTCATCATAATGTAGCCTGTATTAGGTGCCCTCTTTAAGTCTGTAGCATACATTATTTTTATAAGAATATACTGTTGTGAACAATTTGTTAGTGTTTTCCATAACTGAATTGCAGGACAGCTACCAAGAGATGGCATTCTCATCATCCTTGAAGATCTGGCAAAAACAAAAAATGCAGAGCCTCTAGACAAATCTAAAAACAGGTAACTGCAGCACTTTAGTTTGGTTGTGCCAAAGACCATTGACCAGTTCCACTGACACTCATATTGCAGTTACTTCCAAATATGGGGATATTTGATTGTTACATGCGAGTTTCCCATGCACATGTACGTAGTCTGTGACGCTTCACATTGCCACTTAAGGTTTCTTCTTCACTAAATTGCAAATAGGGAACAAAGTTTTTGTCTCGATAGCCACCTGCTCATTATGGGAAAAGTTTAATTAGTTTAACTTGTCTGACTCTTTGAGTCTGCATTAGTTGCGGCCAACATATGGCATTATAAACAAGCATCCCTGAAACACATGTGAAACTGACTTCAAAGGAATTTCCGGTTTCCAGCGGGTGTAATTTATTTTCTTCAACTTTAAATGTAAATACAGTACGACCCTCTTGTAGTGTTCCCATATATGTTTTCTCATCTATAATGCAATGTTCTTTTGGTCCCAACATTTTCTCCTTTACTGAAATAATGTTTTCACTTTGCCTTGAATATTTCCTGTTTCCTATCAAAAATTTAATTTTTTGTTGCCAAACAGTTTTATTAAACTTCAGTTTACAACTTATGTCATAACTTAAGCATGTTTTGTTTAAGTTTATTTAATACACAGTGTCCACAATTTTCGTATATACAACTTCATGTCCCTGTAAAATCAAAACTTTATTACTTTGTGTCTCTTTTTGGAATTCGTTCTGGCAAGTGTCAAAGTTTATGCATAACTTTGTCCTGTTGTGCTAGTTTGGCCCTCCAATGAGTTTTGGCGCTAGTCGTTTTATAAATAATAGTGTAACTGTAGAAAAAAGCTGTGTGTCTTGTATCCTGCTGAGTTAAAATATGTAACACAGGTGCATCAAAAGTTCAGAACAGTGTACTTCTACGGACACCCTCCAACGTGGAGCATTTATTGGTCGATTAATAACTTCAAAGAGACAGGAAGTTTTTTTTAAGGGGCATGAGCAGCGACAGACCGTCGGTTATGGTGGAAAGTGTTGAGCAGGTGCACAAGGCATTGGCAAGGAGTCACAGGAAGTCAATCCATGTTGCTAGTCATGAACTTGACGTGCCACAAACATCATTGCACCAAGTCCTTCACAAACATGTCTGTCTCTATGCATGTAAAGTGAAGTTACTGCAACACCTTCAACCAAATCACAAGCCACGTCGAAAAGCATTTGCTGTGGACATGCTTACCTACATTGAGACAGACTTCGAATTTCCTCACAGATCTGTTTCAGTGATGAATCAATGTTTCATGTTTCAGCAAAAGTTGATAAACATAACTGCAGAATTTGCGGCACAAAAAATCCCCATATGACTAGAGAATAACGAGACAGCCCTAAGATTGTCTGGTATGGCCTAATGACAGACAGAGTGATGGGACCCTTTTTCTTTGCTGAACAAACTGTAACAGGCACTGCCTACCTGGACATGGTAGAACAATATTCCACAAATGCAGGATATTTCCATCATCTTCCAGCAAAATGGTGCACCTCCCCACTGGGTCTCTGTATGTTTGGGATCGTTTACACCAACATTGTCTGCACATTGTATCGGACAAGGGGGTTCAATAGAATGACCACTTCGTTCTGCTGATATCACACCATGTTATTTTTCCTTTGGGGCTTTATCAAGTACATTATTTGCAACACAATGGTTGAATCCATCAATGGACTCCGCGGACGCATTTATGCAACCTTCCTTCACATAACACCCGACATTCTGCAGTGTACAAGGATGGAATTGGATCATCGTCTGGACATCATCTGAGCAAAGAATGATGCTCATAGTCTCCTACTGACCATGGTGTACAAATCTTCCATATGTGGTATGTGTTTCAGGAACATCAGTATGTTTTTGGGCTTTACTGTAGTTCACTTTTGCACGCAACCTTAAAGTATACATATTTTGTGGACACCCAATATTCACTGTACTTGATTCATTGGCAGTGTAGACTAGTTACCATAAAGTGATTGAACACTGAAGAGTAGTGTGCTCTTTCACGTGAAAACACATGTAAGTTGTCATATTTCTACACATAGTACACTCACATTTGTATATTCATCTACGAATTCTTTCCATTCACATTTTGTATATTTATGAAAGAGTTTTGTAGATAACATTTGCATCCTATGTAAAGTTGCAGTTATACCCTGCCCAGAACTTCTTGACCGGTCAGCATTACCCTATCGGCAAACATTACTGAGCACTGTTGCCACATTTATCAGGTGTCCATCCTGTTATAACACGTGTGTCGTAAAATCAGAATTGTAATAAAAAAAATATACAATTTAATACTTACAGAGAAACATTTGGATATGAATAGCAGAAAAAGTAATTCATAAAGCACATATATACTGTGCATGAAATATATGGATATTTATATATATTTTGGAAACTGCTTAAACAGATAAACTGGTTTATATATAAATATTATATATATATAATATATATACTTAAATTTAGTGATTAGCAATGTCTATTAAATGTAGAGTTAATAAATTTTATTTACTAAAATTGCACATACAGTAGTACAAAATAAATAATTAATCTTTATTGTTGTAGCTTATAGTGCCAGCACAAACTCTGGATCACTGTACAATATAGTTTCGCCATCCGAATCTACACTGTCCATGTTACTATAATCCATTCACGGTATCTTCGATACTTTTGAAAAGAACCTTTGAAAAATCACCCTAGGAGTTACATGTTCAATTGGTTATAAAAAAATGGTATATGGAAAAAGGTTTTGTCTTGCTTTTAGCACTGAAGCACTATATAAATTGGTTGTTTTAAGTTTTAAGTATATTTTTTCAATAAATTTTAATAATTTGTTAAAAGTCCGTAAGAATTAACAACGGATTTTGAAGGGACATGTTGGTTATAGCTGAAAAGAAATAGTTCGTAGGTTAAATATTAATATGTATAAATTTAATGCCGTAATTGTAAAGTTAATATTGCTAAACTATATATTTACATTTTTACGTAGCACTCATGGGTAAAGATTTCACCGTTATTAATTGAAATTAAATAAATTTCAGTTGTTGTCCAGCGGACTCGTACACTCCATCTTGTTCGTTTGGGCACGTTTTTTTCAGAAGTATAACCACGCCATATTGGAGACGCTGAATTGTGGTTATAAAACTAACGTAACACATTCTTTCTACTTACAAGATAATTCTAGGTTAAGATGTAATTTTAGTATTAGCGTTGTTATTTCTGCAGTTTATCAAATAAACGTGCAAAATATAGAAAGGCATTTGAATATTTCCGTTACGTTATTCCCTTCGCAAAGAATGCAAAGGAATCGAATTTTGGTCGCCGCCAACTGATAATCGATTATTTTCGAAAGCTTTTTGTGGAGACCAAGAGATGGCAGCACATTAGCGTTGGTTCTTCAGTGCCAAATGTTAGCCGTGACTCGTCTTTCCGCCGCATAGTGTTGTTTTTATGTTGCAGTGAAGAAGCGCGACAGTTCTTGATGGAACAGAGATGTACCTACACCGCAGGTTTCAAAATGAAAGTGATTTTGTTCGCTGAAGAGTTTGGAAATCGAGCCGCGGGCCGTGAATTCGTAGTAAATGAAACGTTAGTGCGGGGCTGGAGGAATTTTTCTCACTTATAAGTCGCACCCCGAGTTTTCAATAAAATTTTTTAAATAAAATGTGCGACTTATATGTGATAAAATACGGTACCATTTATCACAGTGAAATCTTTAACCTGAGTGCTACTTCCAAAAGTTTATTATGTAAAATTTAACTTTTTCCTTACACCAAATATGTAAATAAATCTTAATACAATAAGTAAACTTTAATTAAATTATATCATTAACAGTTCCGATATATACTTCAATCTACCTTTTTGTATGTATTACAATATTTTGCTAAATTGATTAGCATTTTTTAGACATTTGGAGAATTTTATTAAAGTATATGACAGTTAAGATTACATGGCATTGTTTCTCTTCAAAAATAAATTTTGGTAGTTCCCACATGGACACTGTTAACAAAATATTTGACAGTTGCCACATGACACTGTTTGTTTACAAAATATTATAGTTTTCCCACTTGGCACTGTTTACAAAACGTTTGACAGGTGTCACATGGCAATGTTTTGTTTACATACTGCGGAATGATACATAATCGGGTCCCTGAAAGTAGATCTTTAGCAGGGCTTCAGAAAATCTTGAAGTTACCGTGAATACATTATATCCTGTAGATTAATTACAATATTTTCAAGCACAACTTTATGACAAAATTCTCTCTTCCTCTTTTTCTATGTGGTTTGCTCTTGATATCCGGTCTTCTTTCATAACTCTGTTGAGGTCAGGTTTTCGGCAGAAATCATTTCTGTAGAGTTTACTGACAACGATAAGGTGGTAAATGAAGTACATTATGCCCCTTTTAGTTTGCTAGCAAATCTAATGTAAATCATACTGTTTCACTTCTGTTTTATATTGTTGTACACGATTAAGTTCAACCTTTTCGGTTGGAGAAAAAAAAGTTTTTTTTTCTCCATCTGAGAGCCATGCTATGGTTTTACTTCTTGTGTGATGGCAGGTGTGGGAAATCTATTAATAGCAACAGATTGATAAAGAGCATTATTCATTGTAATTACAGTGTCTTCTTCCAAACAGTACAGTAAGTTCTAAAGCCAATCCTTGAATGACTGTGCATTCATTTTTCTATGATAATCACAGAATTTTTGACCTGAATACCCATTTAGCATTCTGGAATGAAATCCATATCTTGCCTGACCCAACGTGACAAACAGTCAAATGAACACCTTTACCAATTGAAACTTTAAGGCCACCGACTTTCAACAGAATCTTGCCATATAAATTATTTGGTGTGGTTTTGGTTTACCCATGTCATGTCCAGGTAAAGTATAGGTCTACTGTCAAATATTGTCAAATGTCATGAATTTTCTGTAGGAATTTTATCCATGCAGTTGTAATGTTGTGCCATTACATTAAATACTTCTGCCCGTCATTTACTTGCTTCTAACGAAAACCAACACATTTCAACAATTTTGCCACAGAGTTGGTTGAACCTGATTAAATTTTCTCACACATAGCTGCAGTAAGTTTTTTTGGTGTTGGAATTAACAGCTTTTCTTAAAATTCTAACAGTGTTCTCCAAAGACAGTCTTTGTTAAAGTCATCAAAATCTGTAACTCATTTCTTGAAAAAACCTTTTATTATTTTCCAGGGGAGAGAAATATTTTGTTTGGCATAGATGCAATGCTGCTCTCTCCTATGTACGTTCGTCGCACAGTACGTTGGCATTCACAACCTCTTGCTGTCAAACTTTTAGTTTGTTTACAATTTATACGTTTGCAAAATTATTTGTTTGATAATGTTATATGTCGCTGGTTTGCATCACTGCCCTTAACCCATCTGGTGCGAGCGAAGGGGTGTATGAATGCCACGCCGTAATTTAAGGAAGAGTGGGCTATGTTTACAAAGGCTAGCAGCCACGTGCCACTGCAAGAAGCCTACATATCTCGTGGATAGAATTTCTTAGTTTGTTTGAAGGAATCTTCGGATTTAATACCCAAATTTCTCTCAGCGTGACTCAGGGTGCAGGGAACCTTCCAGATCAGGGTGACTAATACTATTTGAGCGTGACGGGCCTCTCAGCAGAAAGTTTTTGAGAGTTGGGAGTTTGGGCAATTGTGTGACCTGAAGCGATAGATGATGAGCCAGAAGAGCAACGAGTTGCAACGGAAGTGACCAGCAGGAGTAAAATCTGTGAACTGCGAGCATCGGTGCAGTGAAGAGTGCAACTGGCAGGCAGAACTATTGAACTGGATACATTAATGTAAGACATTTCAAATGATGGCAACAGACAGGCTGAATTTGTGTTAATAATGAGCTTGAATTGATTATAGTCAATAGAGCCATTGAGAAGGACTTTAAGTAGAGTTGAGATAAACATTAAATATTGTGTTCAATGAGTATAATAAGAGTATTAATGGAGATAGATAGTTTAACATTGTAAATAATAGCTGTGTGAATAAATTAAAATCAAATTTAGTTCTTTTATTTATTTATTTTTATTAAGACCTCCATCACTTACGAACTAGGATACACCCCTCTGGCATCTTGCAATAGTAATTCAACTAAAAATAAAGTATGCACACTAAATATTATAGATTGACCTTGTTTCTGAACCAGTTCTTTTTTGCAAGAACTGGTGCTAGCACAAGGTTTACTTAGTACCATAATTTCAACAAAAAATTTATACACAAGCAAATGAAAAACAATGAGTACCATTCAAATCCTGTTGTGGTATTGGGGCTACACATTAGAGCAGACACCAACACCGGGTGGAGTGGATAGTTGGTTTTGTATACAGTATCTTTGTCGACTGAGCACAAGTTAGACTTTATCGCCTGCTTCCAAAGAAAGGGGGGCACATTAGGATACACACATGAAGTATGTGTTTCTTCTCAGGGGAATAACAAATAATAAAGTTCCTGTTAAGGTTAACATAAGTAGTGCCAATAAAATTAGCATTAACCGACAACCATCATAGCAAGAGAGTAAAGCTGGAACTGCAGTAAACGTGACAATTGCAATTGGAATATTCAGAAGGACTATGTGAGTGCTTCTCAGTTCAATGTGAAGCAGTCGCTTTTTCTTGTAGATAATTATTTATTCGAGCAAGAAAATGCAGACGGGAGAGTAACTAACATGAAGGACTAGTGTAATAAATACTGGATGTCCAAAATTAATGTTTACACAACTTAGAGAAACTGTTAAACACAATCTGATGGCACTGCGTGTATTTGTTGCTACAAAACAACATTGGGTGTGTGTGAACACTTGTAGCCATTCTGCTGTCATCATTTCCACTTGCAGCGACGAGCAGCTGCACTACGACTGTGTAGAGGAAAATGTGGAGGTGGCAAGATTTTCTTTGGAGCAACATAAGTGAATTTGAAAATGTTATTGGAAATGTGAGAACACAATTGATGTGCAGGGATGATGGAGGGCAGAGTTAGATGATCCGCCACAGTCACATGTAACGATGACACAATTACGTGACAAGTTTGAGTGTAACGGAATTGTGTGTGATGTGAAGAAAGGACAGTGCAGCAGGAAGAGAATGATAACGGACAGAGGAATTGTGGCAGCTGTGTTTTATACATGCACACATTTTCCCAGGAAGCCAAAGTCTGTGCGGCAAGCTACGCATGAGTCTGGTGGTAGTAAATCAAGTGGTCACATTTTAAAGCAAGTAAAGTTAAGACCCTATATTCCTATATTACTTCATGCTGTGAATGAAGATGAACCAGTTAGTTATGTCGAATTTTGTAAGTAGGTTGTGAACATATGCAATGACAATAAATATTTTACTTACTTGATAGTTTGTTCCGATGAGGCAACCTTTAAATTGATTGGAACCGTCAACTACCACATCTGTATGTACTGGGCTGATGTAAGTCCCTACATTGTGGTAGCGCAAGCAGTTAATTTTCCTGTGTTAAAAGTGTGGTGAGGTATGTATACTAGAGGACTTGTGGGAGCCATTCTTCTTTGATGGAACGGTTATAGGAGAAAGTAACCATACCAAGTTGCAGGAAAGCATTGTGCCAGCTATTCACCAGCTCTACCCAGCTGACGATTGCTTTTTCCGACAGAACAGTGCACTGCCACATTACCAATAAGATGTACAGTCGTTCCTGGATGAAACATTTGTTTGGAGGTGGCTAGGCCAACAAGAAAGTATTGAGTATGCACCCAGTATTCCAGATTTAATGCAGTTAGATTTTTGTGTGTGGGAAACTCTGAAGAGCACTGTGCACGCCACAAAGCCACAGACACTGGATGCCATGAGAGACACGATTGTAATCACCTGTGAATCTGCTCCCATAGAAACCATAGCCACTATTTGTCTTTTTGTTCTACAGCATTGCAGACAATGTCTTGCTGCTGATGGTGGACATTTTGAACATTTGCAACTGTTATTAGCATTCATGCAAACCCATCATTGTGCTTATAGCATCAAATACAAGCAGTATCATAAGATTGTAATTAATAGTTTCTCTGTTAATCACATTCAAAGAATGTAAACATTAATTAGGGACACCTGGTAATTGTGACTGTTTTTTAATTTATTTGCTTCATAAACAAGTTTTGTGTACCTACATTGATTTTCCCTTAATTTTTATTTTTCCCTCTTACAATATTTTTTTGCTTGTAATGTCTCACGGTCTTCTGAAGAATATTATTTAAATGTTCTGCTGTATTGTTATTGGTTATTCACTGCTGATAGCAATAAAGACGCTGATGACCGAAATTGGACAAACTGGTAATTTTGGTTATTAGAATAAAACATACATATTTTAGGATAAAATATGGCAGAGTAGAAAGGATGTACATTATCGAGTTGAGTGGTTGATGCTACAGTTGTAACAAATGGGAAGTGACAGCAGACAGACATACAAGGGAAACCCTAGATACAAGGATCTAAATACAAGCCCTCCTGTCATCTGATGATAGTATCAGCCATATGGGAGATCTGCAAGAGTGACATGTGCCAGTGTGCCACTTAAAGGGTTATTTCAAGGCCAAGCTTGAGCACTTTGAATCTCACTCTCTGCAAGTGCGGTGTGATAATATGATGCGTGGACAATATAAGTAATCCCTACCAAGTCACAAAGTCACTGTGATTCCATCGTCACTTGATATTCAAAACACTAACCAAGAAATACTTTGCATACAAATCTGCTGTAAAAAAATTTTTTATCACCAATGTATGATTCAAACCCATGAGTGTCTTGGTAGGCATGCATTTTGACCCCTACTGCGAGTGATCAGCTGATAAATTATAACATGCTACTTGTCTCAATTAACTCTTGAAATAACTGTTAACTGTTAAATTTCTTTATTCAGAATAAAATAACAACTCCTGTTGAGCAACATGGAGTAATATTTTTCACACATGAATTATCTCTCCCCATTCCAGGTGATTGTCAGTACAGTTCATAAAAAAAGTACTGGTTTAGCACCAGACATCATGTACAGACTGTTCACTGTAAAGTAAGCACTTCTAAAATTAATTTTTGGAAAAAAAAAATCACTACAGATTAACTACATGAATGATACCATACACACTGGCATGTAGTCTCTCAGTTAAGTTGGCAGCAAATTAAGAGAAATAGTACTAAGTATTTGCTTTGTATTGCAAGTGTAATGTTTAAATTTAAAGCAAGTCAAGTTGGTGTTTTTTTCCGCTGTTTACACATTATAGCACGAAATAGCATATACATAAGTAACACATTAAAATTCCCATCCCTTTAACACTTCCTGTTGACTGATGCATGAATTAAGTCATTTGGCCCTTGGTATTGTGACTTTTGCATATGGCAGAAGAATAACAAATGAGAAGAAAAGTATATTATAAGCAGGGCTGTAAGAAGTGTTAAATTAACCATGAACATCCTATACAAGTGAATTCAGCATGTTTCCCATGTGGCTGCTGCTGATTACTCTATCAAGCGCACTCCTGCGTCCTGTGGCTGTGTGCTGAGAGAGGTGACTGTCGTGTGTTCAGGTGGTACGTGTACTGGCACACGCTGGACGAGTGGGGCGACATGTTGTACGAGTGGGCGCAGAATGCTGGCATGCTGAATACCGTGTGCACGCTGTTCGAGCTGACCCAAGGCGACAACACCACCGACCAAGGTAGACCACTGTTCTCTGCAGTCACAGTGTGGATGCATACATAGGGAGGCATAAAATATGCTATTAATTTGTTGATATTGGAAAATTGTTTATCCAAATCCTGAAAAGCAAACTTGCCAACATCAAAAACCTTTTCCCAACACTGAATGGGACCCACAGATATGATTGCTCAGTTTTATGCATACACACTGTGTGAATACAATCATTATGACATTCAACAACTGAATTGTACCAACAATCAAGTCACACCTGCTATTATTAAATTGCCCTTCTTTTTAGATTTTTTAAAATTCCTCAATAGCTTGTTAAATATATTTTGCCAACTGCTTATTTTTAGCAGCAAAGGGATCTAAAAGATTGAATCACCCTGTTCTACAAAGCAAAAAATGTAATTTATTATTGAAATGATCTGAAATACCTACTATGGAAACAGTCAATATTCTCTTTACCGACATAGGGAAGTACAGATCCTATGTTGTGGAAACACTGAGAGCTTTACCGAGAATGTGACTTCATCATCATAACTGATGAAATAATTTTTTTTTTGAGATTTATTTTCCTCTAAGAGCAATCTACCACCTGGAACCTTAACAGAATATTTGGGGAAGCGTTAAGGGAGGTACATTTTGAAGAACTGCATCAACAGTTGCCTGGAGTGGGAATAAAAAAATCCGCATGGTAAACACATTGTTCCATGTTGCTTTTAAGACCAGACCGGTAGTCTGAGAGTGCTAACTGCATGACCAAACATTTTAATTTTATTGTGCGTTGCAAATACTCTACTGTTCAGAAGTTTAAGACTTTAAATTATATGAAATAGTTATTGATATTTTCCTAAACTTTTGCAGAAAAAGGTGTGTGAGTGAGTGAATGAGTGAAGAGATTTGGACGTCTCTTAACATTGAGGTCTTGAGGGCCGATGAGGGTGAAGCGAGGTAAGTATGGAGTAACACTGGAATGAAAGGACGGGGAAATGAGAGATCCCAGAGAAAACCCACTGACCAGTGCCATTGTCTGGCACAATTCCCACTTGAAAAAATCTGGAGTGACCCAGCCCGGGATTGAACCCAGTTTGCCTTGGTGGGAGGCGAGCAGGCTAACCGCTCAGCTACCATTGTCGCTAAAAAGTCTGTGAATTTTTTTATAAGCACTACCATTAATGAGTATATAGTGACGTAAACTTCATCAACTTAAGAATAGAAACGGCCTAGGTCCTTTCCCACTCATATTTTATTCTGAAAATGTTGAGTGGGTTATTTGAATTAACTGTCTCTTTTTTATTTTTTAAATCTATAGATGTTGTGCAAGTACACTTTCCCAAAACCATTGCATTGATTTGAAACTCTCTTTTGAATGCTTTAAAACTGAAATGAAATAATTTCAGAATTGTTTAAAATACTGATTTTATTTGAATAATTTAATATTGTTTCCTAAAATTATGGTGAAACAGTGTCCCCTTCCCCCTCCCCTCATCATTCAACTTCCATGCCATGAATAGAAAGTCTAAACCTGTGCAATGGGGATATGGCCCACCCGCACCCCCCTTCTTAGTACTAAAAGTCTAGATCCGCTCCTGTGTCAGCAATACTTGTTTACAAGGAAGGTCTCAAGCTTTTTGTGTGTAAAATTGGTGGGGAGGGGGGAAATTGTGTCCACTAAACTCGAAGGCAAATTGTTTGCATATGGAAGTGCCACAGATTTCATAGACAGATAGGAAGATAGTCAAATGTGAGTATAACAATGAGCACTGTAACAAAACTTAGTGAGTTGCTGTTGACAGGATGTGTAGCAATTGGCCAAGAGCAACAACTCTAAGCTAAGAATCAAACACAATAATTTTGCAAGGAAACTGCAGTTATATAATGTCCCAGCAATTTTGAGATAGAGCATTTACAGGGCATGGGAGGCCGCAGTGGCTGAGCGGTTAGACTGCTCGCCTCCACCAAGGCGAACCGGGTTCAATCTGCGTCCGGGTCACTCCCGGATTTTCGCAAGACTGCCTGCTTTAACACACCTTGCACTTTCCTGGTACAACTCTCTTTTGCTTTGTCAGTAATCTGCTTTATTACTCTTGTGTGTTTTCTTTTTCTCTTTCTTTACTCATGTGCAGACTGTCATTCATATTTTTATAGCTAGGGCCACATTCCATTACTGCTGATGAGCAGTGAAATCACTGATGGTTCATTAATGTTCTTGCGGTAAGGGAATAACCTGCAGTAAGCAGTAAATAATTTTGTTCACGAGTAAGTTTGTAGTTTTGTAATGCCCAGTGGTGGTATTCATTTAAATTGAAGGAGAGAGACTAAACTATAAATTTAAGTATCAAATTTTATTTCAATTTTTTTTAAAACGAAACTTATGCATAAAAATGCACTGATACTTGCTCAACTGAAGAAAATAAATTTTTGTAACTAATTAAATTCTGTTTTGAGTTTGTTTTTGTATAGAGTTTCAGTTGTTAGTGTTTTGTATTTAATGATTCTACAACTTGCACATCTATAAATATCTGTGAGAACAGTATGACTTGAGATGCCCACCAGTATCTTATTTTACTTGCGCTGCGCAACCTCTGCTAGATCTAGTGAACTCATTTGTTTTTATTTAGTAATAAACCTAGCCTTATGTAAAGTGCTACCCAGCTGCTGCAGAAAGGAGCACCAGTGATCATCAGTGTTAGTCAGCAGTATAGGAACAATGGCTGTCATTACTAAAATAACTGGTGAGGTAAATCTTACAATATCATAATGTGGTGTGGGAAGACATGTTATCTGATTCCCGTATCAGTAATAAGGTTGGCAATCTGTTTGATTGAGTTCAAGTTCTGATGAAGTCACGGATATATTATGCCAGTGGTGCTAATGGTTGTAAATAATATGTTTGTTAGCACAGTAGTGAATAGTTTGACAAATGTCCATTACATAATATCAGTATAACATGGGATAATATGCTCAATTTGCCAAAAATTATGTTTGTGACTGGTAAATATACTATTAAATAAAGTGTCCTCGAAACATCACATAAAATTGAGAATAAATACTTGAATCACCTCATAAACACACACACAACATGATTTAAAGTATCTAGACACCCAGCTGAAAATGAAGTACAAATTCGGGGGGCCCTCCATCAGGAACTCTGGCAGTCAATACAGTGTTTGCCCACCCTTGATGACAGCCTGCACTCTCGCAGGCATACTCTCAATCAGGTGGTGGAATGTTTCTTGGGGAATGGCAGCCCATTGCTTGCGGAACACCGAAATGAGAAGAGGTATCAATGTGGGTCTGTGTGGTCTTGCATGAAGTCTACATTCCAAAACCTCCCAGAGATATTCCGTTGAATTCGAATCAGGACTCTGTGCAGGCAAGTCCATTATTGAGACGTTGCCGTCAAACCACTCCCAGGTGCTCGAACATGTTGAAAGACATGATATGATAGTCATCCTCGAACTGGTCTTCGACGGTTGCATCATGAAAGTTGTTAAAATTTCAATGTAAACTTGTGTCTTGACAGTGCCACGTAAATCAACATGGAGGTCAAGCCCCCTCCAGAAGAAACAGAACCACGCTTTAACTCCACCACCCCCGAAATTCACAGTTGGTACTATAAAAGCTGGTAGATGTTGTTCACCAGGCATTTGTCACACCCATGCCCTATTATCAAATCGTTAATTGTATACCGTGATTTATTACTCCACACAATGGTTTTCCACTGTTCCGTTGTCCAGTTTTAATGCTCCTTAACATCATGTGAGACAGCGTTTGGCATTTGCCTGTGTAATGTGTGGCTCATGGACAGCTGCTCGGCCATGGAAACCAAATTTCCACACCTCGCTACGAACAGTCCTGGTGCTTGGTGTCGATCCTGACGCAAGTTGGAATTCCTGTGTGATGGTGGCAGTGGATAATTTATGATTACGCTGTACAACCCTCTTCAACACTCGACTGTCTCTTGTGGTCAACATGGAAGGTCGGCGTGGACACTTTTGGGTTGTTCATATCCCTTCACATTTCCACTTCACTATAACATTGGAAACAGTGAAACAAGGGATGTTCAGGAGGGTGGAAATCTCACGCACAGACTTCTTAGTAGCACCTGACCACGTTGAAAGTCCGCAAGTTCGTCAGACCATCTCATATTCATTCTGCTGTCTTGCACTGTCTGCTGACTACTACGATCGCCGACCATGTTTTCCACGTGGTAGATGGCAGTACTGTGTCGCCCATGTGTATGTGCGTGCATACATGCATGCTCGTGTATGTCTATATACACACTAACATACACTGCTGACACTGGCATGCAAAATTCTTTAGTTATTCTGCCACCTTCATTCCAGTCACAACAAAAGCCAGCTACTTAGTAATTGAGTGAACTGGAATAAGCCATACTGAAATGCACTATGTGTATTTTACCTAGAAATCAGCCCACACATGTTTATTATTTATTTAATGTCCAAGGGTGCACATTTACGAAAGTGAAAAAAAAAAAGAAAAGAAAAATGAGATCTGCAGTTTGAGAATGACTTGTTTAATTTATTAATTAAATTTTGTGATTAACAAAAATATTTGCAATTGTATTAGTTTGGGCAGTGATGGCCATACCAAAAAAGAGAGCCAAGAACCCTGAAGTGCACTCCTTACATGCTAAAAAAATTGACTTTAAATACCAAAATTAATAATTTTTGTTGACTTTGCAAACATTTTAAAGTTATTAAAATTTAAATCGTTCATTTGTAGATAATTTATTTTGACATAAAAGATAACTGGATATTTTTCCTTTATTCTTTGAATTACGTGGTTATAACGGGGTCCAGACAATTAAGTAAAGAAAATCACATATCATTTAGTTGTGACTATTGCAGAAAAAAGACATCTCCAGGCAAGGCCGGTATACTGGAGTGTCTCACATACCCTGGAGAGAAAATAAGCCACTTGATAAAAATGAAAGCTGAGTAAGTAGACATCCGAATGAAAAGTTGAGCTTGAATTTTGACTGTCTTATTAGATATGAGTAGTGCTCAAACCCTCTAAAACACACAAGAATAAAACATGAAAATGAATAAATAGCCCACATTTTTGAGAATGACAAAAACGGTACGTAGACACATAGACAACTGAAGTGTTCTGTACTGTAATGTTCTGTATTCACCATCTTGGAGGGTACAGAAGACACTGTTGTAGTTACATGTTGAAAACTAACGAAAAACTAATTCCTGTATTTCCAACTACGTGACACGAAATTAAATGAAAATAAAAGGCAACTGAGTTATGTTCCTGCAAAAATTTCCCCACACTCGGGCTTGTCATGGTTGCTTCAAGTCATACAAAGAGTGTACAAAAAAAGCAGTTATCACGACAGATGGATACATTACTGCTGTGTTATGTCGGGTACAAAGTTACAAAAATTGTAGTTTATGCATTGCTCATAGAGTGCGCTGGGGGCACCAAAACAGCACGCAACCATAACACAAATGTTCTGCAGCTAGATACATACAGGCTGCACTTCTGGCAACAGATGCGGACAAGGTACACCGATGGCGTCCCGCGCACCTGTGTGGAATGTAAACACTGCAAGGCACATCCGGTGCTAACTGAAACTGCCTGCAAGCTACCGTTGGGCTTCCAGTCAGGCTGGGAAGCAAAAGTTATATCTAGTGATGGGACGATAGTTTCCTCGGAACTGCCAATTCTTGAAGGAACCAGAACTGGCGTGATTATACCATCGGTTCTCTGTATCAGTCAAACCTTACCTTGTCTACTAGATAGTTTCACATTTATATTAAAGTTGTTGTTTACTCTTATTTTCAGTGCGAAATGAGGTCTAAATCTTTGCTGGCAGTACCAACGTAATATACTATAATGGCCCTTTAATGATAAATTAAGACAACATTAATAAATCGTCTGGTTTTCCTGATGTATGCTGTCAAAAATGTGAATGACGTGGCTACGGCTTTATGCCGGTGCGCGCTACCCACAACCCACACTACCGTGCACAGTACCTTTTAGGCTTTGTTTAGGTTCAACACAAAAATAAAACCAATGTTTATGCATCCTCGTGCATTAATATTTTAATTAAAATGTACCTGCTTCTGTGGCAGAGTCGTTACACTTTGCAATGAGTAGGGATGGGTAAAACAGCGCTGCATTGTGCAATTGCGCAAACTCAGTTCATTGCACGCCAACCCACTTCCTTCAAAATATGTAACTCAGTGGCTCAGTGGGCTAGTAAAGTAGAGATCGGAAAAAATATTTATATTAGTAGTATCAATTATATTCCAAATATTGTTTTACGAAACTATGTATACAGTAAAAAATGTTGCGACTAGCTAAAATGTGAAATAAAAGTTCTTGGCACCCTGGGGCACTTGCAGTTGTTTTTTTTTTTTCTGAAAAATACCACTGATACACATGGTCGGCGAAGTGTGTGTATCGCATGTAAAATATGGTAAAAAAATAAGTTTTAACTTAAGACACGGCTAGTGTACATCATATTTAACAATGGATTATTAGGCCTTTGTGTTATTAATTTCATTTTTCTACGCTTTTCAAACTACTTTTCTAGTCGTTAAATTATATTTGATAGCAGTTCGATGAGCAAGAAACTAAAGAAAAGATGACATTTTTAATAATATTACGAACATGTGTTTATTTATATACAGTTTTAAACATAATTGAGCATGAAATTTAGATTTGAATGCTTTTACCTAACTTATAATAATCACTTACATGTGCGTACACTCAGTATACAACATATATCAACACAAAATGCACATTCAACCAAGTGACAAGACTTTTATTTGTCAACTGCAATGACTGGCAAAGCGCCGTGCCGGATGCGAATGCTGATGGCGCACCATAGAATAAGTATGTAGTGGTGCTGTGCTGATGTACTGCTACAGCGCTGCAAGGCGCTATGCGAGTACGTTCCGCGCCAGCTTTGCAGCATGCTCGTTGCAAGGCACAGTCGCTGCGCCATGGCACAATTGAGTTGACACACTACGCCAACTCAGTAAGGTGCGCTTGTGTTCGTGCGTCAACACCAGAAATTTCAGTGAGTTGCCCATGACTAGTTTGGTGCTACATGGGAATGTAAACAAAGTGAAAGTACACTGTTTGCCTCGATGTAACTCGTACAGCCAGAGGATTCAATAAGATGATACAAGATATGCAGTCGTAAATTGGTATTTAACGATATTTGAAACGGTTTTGGCAGAAATTTTGACTTAATAAATAAGTTGATTGCTCACTTATTCTCAAAGTCCTTAAACAAGTATGAGCAGTGAATGTGCAAGTTTAGTGTCAGCTATTACAAGAACCGGTATGAGAACCGGGAACCGAATTGAAGAACTAGAACCGGAACTGAAAAATTGTGGAACCGTCCCATCATTAAATCTGTACTAACTTCCAACACATAAATACCTGACTGAAATTAATTGTGAAATGTCACTGTCACCCTAAAATTTGTAAGTAACTCATGATTACCCTAAATTACCAAGAATTATACTGAGACCATTAATTAGGCAAGAAAATTTAAAATATTCCAAATTAGGTTTCATTTGAAAAAAATAATGTGCCCCAAAATTTTTACAAAATTTTGCTATGGCACACTATACCATTTTTACCTACATAAAGAAAATAGATTAGTACAGTATGTAAGCTGCTACCTAATTATTTTCTCAGCAGTAAGCGGAGAGGTAACAATTGCAGCAAAATGAGAGATCTGTTGTAGACCTGTCTGGTCTGAAGCCATATTGGCGGTGGTGATGATTGGTAGGAGTTAATATTTGGCACTTGTTTCTTCCAGAGTTCCACGGACTTGATAACGAAGTCTTGGTCAAGGCTTTGACCACTTTGGCGAACAAGAACAAAGCAGAACTGATAATGTTTGATGATAACCAAGGTGTGAAATTTTTTTGACTGGCGCTGGTTAAGTGTATTGTCTGCATTATGCTCACGCCCAACCAATCTTCGTATTACTGGACACATTGATTTTCATCTGACTGGGAGTTCTGGCTGTTTTAATACTGTGTGTCCTTTCTGCGCTGCAAGGAAACTTAGCTTTAAATGGCATCTTCATAGCTTTTATGTTCTTTTACCGAATCAGTGTCAAGAACTTGACACATCAACTATTTGCAAATCAGGAGATAATACATTTTTGCCATCAATTTATTGTAAATAGTATTTAATTTTATTGTCACTATATTTAATTTTTATTGTTTTATGTATCTCTCAGTGATATTTATTTTGCTAGTAATCTAATAAGTGTGTTACTTCAGACATTTTTGCGTGTTGTCGTTTATGTTACACTTCGCTGTCATTAAGTGCCTGCAATGTATTTGTGTGGAAATATGTGAATGTATAAAGGTAACTAAAAGAGGCTAATAATGTGAGTTGCTTTTGCCGCACATGCAAGTGGTTGTTTGTGTTACCTAACCTGTTGTAACTTTATGGAAGAGGTTGATATAATTTCATTGGCATTCATCCTAAATATAGGATGAGATATCATGTAGTAAAAATGAGATCTTGATCTTAGTGTTTGAATGTTAAAATGATTGAGTATGTATTCTGAGAAGAGACATGCGGACTGAGGTAGAACGTGTTAGTATTAATTAAGCTTGTCCATTTGTGAGTTTGAGATGGTGTGTGTTCATTAAGGCATAGGCAGGAAATGTTTAAAGGTGCAAGATACCAAGAAATTAATTATTTTATTTTTGTACCAAATATTTTTCAACTTGTACACATTGTATGTGATGCCATTTTCCATGAATAAAAAAAATTGTACACTTTATATATTTTTTTTTTTAATTTGATATCAAATCCAAAATTTTCCTGTTTTACTGCAGCCACAAATACTAACTTAGGTGTACAAATTAAAAAAATAATAATAAACTAATGCAGTTGGCTTCCACGTGACACATGTAATCACCAAATAACAAACTATACATATGAAAAANAATAATAATAAACTAATGCAGTTGGCTTCCACGTGACACATGTAATCACCAAATAACAAACTATACATATGAAAAAAAAATGTAAATTTTTGCATATTTTTAACATTATTTTAAAAATGCATGAATATTTATTTGGTAATTACATATATGTCAAGNATGTAAATTTTTGCATATTTTTAACATTATTTTAAAAATGCATGAATATTTATTTGGTAATTACATATATGTCAAGCGGTAGCCCACTGCATTAGTTTACTTTGTAAATTTTTTCAATTTTACAATCTAGTTGGTATTTATTGTTACAACTCGGGCAAAACAGAAAACATTTGGATTTTGCATCAAATTATTTAAAAAATATAAAGTGTAAAAGTTTTGTATTCGAGTTAAGTGTCATTACATACAATGCTTATANATGTAAATTTTTGCATATTTTTAACATTATTTTAAAAATGCATGAATATTTATTTGGTAATTACATATATGTCAAGTGGTAGCCCACTGCATTAGTTTACTTTGTAAATTTTTTCAATTTTACAATCTAGTTGGTATTTATTGTTACAACTCGGGCAAAACAGAAAACATTTGGATTTTACATCAAATTATTTAAAAAATATAAAGTGTAAAAGTTTTGTATTCGAGTTAAGTGTCATTACATACAATGCTTATANACATCAAATTATTTAAAAAATATAAAGTGTAAAAGTTTTGTATTCGAGTTAAGTGTCATTACATACAATGCTTATAAGTTGAACAATATTTGGCACAATTATAAAATAATGAATTTTTTGGTATTAAATACCCTCAAATTGACCCCATGATTATACATTGGTACTACATTCATACATATCCTTTAAAGTATCGTCATCATAAGATATATGTACACTAAACAGTAATTGGTAAAAGAAACATAATTATTTGCTGGTTTATAAAAAGAAACTGTCATATTCTTTCCAAGTTTGAGAACAGTAGCAAAAAGCCAAATTGAGGTAAACAGGTATTTTTCTTTAAGAAAATTCAATTTTTTTTACTGTGTTTTACAACATCATCATTACGTGTCGTGCTAAAATTTATTTCCACAAATAAAGATGTAGCACTTCGAAATAAGCATCTGTGTTTGAAATTTCAACAATCAATTCACTTAAATAGTTTCTAAAAACATACCTGTATTCATAAATATAGCACGTTTTAGCACGTTGTGAGGCTCCAGGGGTGGGAGAAGCAGGTCATGTTGGAACTGGAGAAATTGTAATTGGAACATGCAAGGTTTAAAGGTGCCAGTAGCTTTAGAGCACGAGATGTGAGCGGGCTGTGGGCCATTTACCCATGGGGCTTCCCTGGAGTGTCTGCTTGTTGTAGTTGGAGTAGATTGCGGTGATGTTAATCCACTTCCGTGCCTACTTAATGAGGGTGTTGGCCCCCTCTGAACATCAGTAAATGCAAAGTGAGGTTTTTACAGGCCACCTCACATGCCTGAAGACACTGTAAATTGTGTGAACATTACTTACCATCTGGATTGCAGGAAGGCTGTAAGAAGGTATGGCACCAAACACCCCCCTGAGAGGCACTTACAACAATCCAGCAGCTGTTGCATGATGGTAACTTGTGATGGCAGGAAAAGTGATCACTGGGCTTGTTACACATTCTAAGAGTTATGCCCCTGGGGCACGTGAGCCTGCAGGGATGAGGGACACTGCTTTCCCAGGCAATATTGCAAAAATAAATTACTAAGGTTCCATACCAGATGATTAACTATTGAATATTAAATAATTGGAACACAAAGGTTGATGGCCCGGGGATTTGCTGATTGCACGTCCACCCTCGATGCGCACTCGTTTCAGACTGATTAACATGGTGGCAGCCCGGGTCAGTTGAACCCGGGCTGCCACCAAATTAATGAAAAAGGAAATTACGCATTAACAGACAAAGACAAATTCACAAAACATTAATCAGTGAAAAGATAACATAAAATACTTCACAGAAAAATATTAAAATATAATAACCCTTAAGAAAATATGTAAATTGGCACTAAACAATTTTACAAAACAATTTCAACATACAAAACTGGAATTTTATTTCATCTTTTGCACATTCGTGCCTTTATCACCAAATGAGTCCAAGTGGGAAAACATGCTAGAATGACCCAAAAACAATGGCTTCTACTATTTTTCTGGTCATAATTACATTGTTTCCTCTGCTAGAAAATTGAGAGAAATTGCACGAGCTCTGCACACACACACACACACACACACACTCGCTTCACTATTTGGAGCTCACGTGGGCTGCACTCAATGGATAAATGGCGCACACAGGGGGTATGGAGTTTCAGGAAAATATTGCGTCCCCAGTGTGGCCTTCATTTGCGCTGTGGTTTCTCGGCTGTGAAAGACATCTGGTGTTCTCTGGTTTTATCTCAGGCGCAGGGTGAATGAGGAGAGTAAAGATATTTGGCTTCCAATTTGGACTATTTATTCCATGTTTACAGCCTAGCATATTATCGCCCGCGGACTATTGGGATACAACTTTAGTTAACTAACTGTGGGCTTAACTGAGATGGTTGGATGCTGGGGCTAGCATAGCTGATTACAAAAGATGGCAAAAAAGAATTTAATTAATATGTAAACAATGAAATCTTTCAACACAGAGGGAGCTCAGTGTTAGAATTATCAATTTTTATACAGGTTCCTTTGATGACAATGTTTGTAGCTGAGGTTGAACAGTCAGATGCAAGCACTGGCCAGTATTTATTGGTCAAACATAGTGCAGAGTGGCATGTTCTCAGTTTTGTTCTTGTAGCAGGAACAACCACACATTTTTGAACTCAAGTCATACACTACCAACTCCCTCATTTCGTAGGTTTTTGCTGAGCCCTGCTGCTTGATGTGGTACAGTTTAACAAGTGTAGCTAACATTCCTTCCTGTTTTGGCCTTGTTATTGCACTACAAAGGTGCTGAAGCGCTTTCAGCTTGTCTTGTTAGTATTAAGAGCAAGTCAGTGATAAAATTGTAATCTGAAGAAAAAAAAATTAAATACCAAATTTGCTGGATAAAAATTTTGTGTCTTTGCTAAGATGTAAAACTATAAACAATGATAACTGTGTAGCAAATACAGCCGGAATAGAATGCTAGGCTACTCACTAATTGCATTGTAAAATGGAGACAGAAATCATAAGTTCTTACCTTTTCTGTCTTCATTTTACAGTGTAAGGTGTGGCAAGTATGTAATAGTAATTATGTGATGAAACGCAGGTGAACTGTTTTGCATTGATAGGAATTAAATTGTTATATGTGAAGGGGAAAAAAACATGATTTTGTAACATTCCGTATCAGTGTGTTCTGTGCTTACAATAAAAACCAAGAATTGTAGAATAGAAGGTTGTTGTGCAGGAGTTTGGATGCATATTGACTAATGTATAAAATAAAAACCAAATATAAATACAATAATTTTTTGATAAGAAATACGTTGCAACTAAAGAATTGCAGTAAGGTAGCAAGGCCAATTATGTTGAGTTTCTTCAGCTTTGCATATGTTATGTAATAATTTGAAAATGTGATTTATCGATTGTGATTTGTGATGCATTTTTAAATAAAAAATGTGAGCTCTATGTGTACATGTTTATTTTTCTGTGTGCACTCAACATTTATTGAATTTTTATTTTAGTCTTATGTAACATAAAGTATTCACATAGAGATTATACAGTAATTCCAAGGGATATTTATGTTTATATTAGAAAAATGCAAGTCTGTACCATATTTTACATCTTCCTACTACACAACATGTTGGAAAAGATGTAAAAAATACTGTTTTCTCCCTTTTCTTCATCCAATGCTGCTGCTTCTATCCTCCAGCTTGGTTCGTAAAGTACCCCCCCCCCCCNACCCTTCATACCCGGCCTCCCAGAAACAGTCTTCCTTCAACCCTCCCACACCAGCACATACCACACCAACTCTGCCTAAGCCATTCCCGTGCATAACCACAAAAGAAGAACAACCACCCCAAAAAAGCAAAGCACGTGTACTAAACTGTCCAACCATAGCCTCACTGCTGCAGAGAACAATATTCTACAAAAGGGTCTCTCCTTCTCCTCCAAAAATTTTGCCCACTTTGCCTCTGTTAAAGATGTCCTAAGCTTCATACACAATCTCCGACTCACACTTTTTCGATAACGTCCCCACGGCCAAGCCATAACAGTAGCTCCGTTGATCCAGCCCTGACCAAGTTTGCACCCCCATCCGCTTGGGACCATCTCCCCTTACCACCCTCACATCCCCTTGAGCATTTCACCACATACATTCTGGTCAACATTGCAGGCCCTGATTTTGCCACCTCAGTACCTAACAATAGCAACATAACCTCTTCAGAAAGAAAAGCCATCAAAAATCTTCAAAAAAACCCAGACATAATGATACTGCCGGTTGACAAAGGTACAACCACAGTGATCCTCAACAAAGCAGACTACATTCTAGAAGCTGAAAACCAACTCAAAGACACATTCGCGTACAAACGTCTACAAGAAGACCCAACCACCAGATTCTGTGACCATATCAATCAATTCGTTGTGTCGCAGGGCCCCCTCCAATACCTATCCTAGACTTTCATCAATCTGCTCACCCCAAACAAACCCACGACACCAGTTCTATACCTACTTCCGAAGATACACAAGGAACAACGGCCACTCCCAGGACGTCCCATTGTATCAGGGATTGGCAGCCCCACTGAGAGAATCTCAGCCCTTGTAGATGCCCACCTTCAACCTTGGGTACAGCAACCTTCGTCCTACGTCAAGGACACTGGCCACTTCCTTGAACGCTTCAGACACTTGGACCCCATTCCCCAAGATGCATACATGGTCACCATAGATGTTACATCTCTCTATATCAACATCCCCCACTCATCTGGACTGTCGGCCATGGAATATTACCTCAAGCAAAGACCCTCAAACAGCAAACCTTCAACAGCATTCCTTGTTGAACTCGCCAGGTTAACCCTCAGCAACAACTTCAGATTTAAAAAAAACTCTACCTTCAGGTCAAAGGCACAGTGATGGGTACATGTATGGCCCCATCCTATGCCGATCTGTTTATGGGCAGGTTAGAAAGAAACTTCCTCAGTCACCAACCAACCCAACCACACTGCTGGATGTGTTTCATCAATGACATCTTCATGATGTGGACTTCCACTGAAGACAGTCGAATTCACTTTCTGAGCAACTTAAATGCACACAGTTCACTCAAGTTCACCTGGTCATACTCCAAAACACATGCCATTAGGGATTGCAATCCGGAAAATCGGATCCGGTATTCCGGCGGATCCGGCACCACTAAACGTTTACCGGATCCGGTATATTGGTACCGGATCCGGTGATAGCAATTTTTGGCAAAATAATCGCGCTGTTGCATGAGTAGGTACTTTAAATGTGTGTGCGTGCGAGTCGTTCGCTGAGTCGCGCCGCTACGTGCGAAAAGTGGTGAAGCTGTTCAAAAGATTGCCTACTAAATACTATATGTATCTGCAAAAGTATGTGAAAGCTTATATAGGTAAAGAATTAAGCCTTATTTTGGATTGCCGCACGTGTTGGAATAGTCTTCTGACTATGATAGAAAGATTTTATAAGCTGAAAGTGTGTATAGATAAAGCTTTAATAGATATAGGATCTGACATAAAATTTAGTGACCTTGAATGGTCGAAAATAAGAGACTTGATTTACAGTTTGCAGCCATTTAAATGCAGGCGAGATTCGACCCTGTTAACTGCCGAAACAACACTAAAATTTGTTTTAGAGAAGTTGCTCACTCATGACACGGTGTTAAGTACTGAATTATCTGAAGCACTACGTACAAGGATTAAAGAACGCCGCACTGTAGTAACAGGAATATTAAGATACAGAATCCAAAGAAATAGCATGAAGATACAAACCGAGTCTATGATACATTTACTATGCCAAAGAAAAAAGTCATACTATTAGAATTGAGAAATTTTTAGAAAGGCTAATTCAAGATGATAACTCTATGAAAACGTGGAAGAAATAGTAGAGAAGAACTTAGATTCACCATCACTGAAAAAATATTTGACAATACAGGAAGAATTACAATTACAAATCTAGCAAGAAATGACGTGTTATACCATACATACTAAAAAAGAGAAAGATTTTGATAAAGTACTAAAAAAGGAAATGACTGCATTTGAAAGTGAAGGAGTTGGAGGAGAATACTTGTCTGCTATTCATGATTATTTGCTGACAATAAAGCCGACAAGTGTAGAAGCTGAAAGGGCCTTTTCGGTCGCAGGCGATATTTGTCTTCTACTATCTTTTTTTCTGTCATAAATATAAGAATGAGACTTGTTAGCATTCTCAAATACCTAATTATTGTGATCTCAGTAAATTACGTAAGGTTAATTATGTTAGATTTTATAAAGTTACTTACTAAAATTGATCTATCTGTGAAAGTGAAATCTAGGAAGACTGAACCACCCGTTATGTGTCGTTAAAATTTAACTAGTTACCTACACTGTACTAGATTTTAATTGTTTGCTGGTTGTCTAATTTTAACATCAGAAATAAAGTTAATTTTATGTATATGTATTTTTTATAAATTACCTATAAGAACAATACACTCGATTAACTCGTTAACAGTTCATTTCAGCGGACCGAAAAGGGAAAATCATCCTGATTTGATCAATGCGGTCGGACCTGGCCGGATCGATGGGAATCCGGTCGGATTTAAAATGACGCCAGATTGCAATCCCTACATGCCATTTTTCTGAATGTTGAACTCACTCCACAATGGCACAATTCAAACTACTGTACACACCAAACCCATAAGAAAACCTCCAGTACTTACATTTTGACAGCTACCACCCATACCATGCAAAAAAAAAATCCCTACCCTATAGTCTCGGCACAAGAGCCAAATGTATCTGCTCAACCAACCGTGATCTCAACAAACAGTGTGAACAAATAGCCAGAGCATTCGTCAACAGGGCTACCCCAGGCACCTCGTCCACAAACAGATTCAGCAAGCCATTTCAATACCAGAACACAAACCAAGGTCAACCACTCTGATATACCCCTGGTGGTCCCATGTAATGAAAGCCTAAGTAAACTCAAATATTCTCTACTCTGGATAGAAAATTCTGGCTTCCTCACCACAAACACAAGACCTGCTCTCCAAACTGCCCAGATTGATATTCAAAAGGCCACCTAACCTCAGCAACAAACTGGTTTGTCCAAAGCTGCAGCCAACCACAAATGCCAATCAAACCATCACCTCCAAAGGATCCCACCCCTGCAATAGCTCACGCTGTGGCTCCTGTGCCATCCACCAACCCTCAACTTCTTTCAGTAGCAGACTTACAAGCCGTACATACCCCATCCAAGGCTGGGGTTCCTTCTATTTGCAGAATACATCGGCCTCACCTACTTAGACAGAATGAATGGCCACACAGCAGACACCAAATAAGCCATAGCTGGTCGCATCAATAACCTACATGACAAAACAGTTAACATCACACAACAAAGAATTTGATTCCTTCTACAGTACCAGAGCTGTGAGAGCCCTACCACCTTCAAGCAATAGCTCAAAACTCAGATGCTGGTAATTAGCTCACCAATTTATAACAAAATACAGGCAGCCGCCAGGCCTCAACATAAGATAATCACAGCCCCTAACCACACTCGTCAGCTATAACGGAAATTTTTCCATTTTTCCGCCCCACCTTAGTTTGCCATTCGGCCACTAGGTTTACTACTAACAGCACCCTTCCAC
The DNA here is from genome assembly GCA_002778355.1 of Clitarchus hookeri. NCBI lineage: Eukaryota > Metazoa > Arthropoda > Insecta > Phasmatodea > Phasmatidae > Clitarchus > Clitarchus hookeri. The sequence goes on along the minus strand of NQII01000911.1, from coordinate 310,129 downwards.
CGTACTGCAGTGTCCTACAAGTCGCTGCCTAATGAAACTGGCTTAGCCAGTGAAACATTGCGATTGCACTATCACGTGGAAAATGTGTCGTCCTGTGTGCGTACGTGCCTGTCAACAAGTACTACAGTGTGAGTATTTCAATTCCTATCCTTTTATATATTTTTGGTAGTCTAGCAGCCTAATTGCAACCTTAACTAATATACTGCTGTCTGTATCTCTAATCATTCAATTTCCTTCACTGTGCATACTCTGCCGAGCTTTTGTATGCCATAGGATGGCAGTACTCACACTAGGTGGGAACTGAGGTTCCCATAACTCTCGACTCTCGTTGAAGTGGATTGTACAGAATTATTTGTAGCCTGACAGACTTCGTCCAAATGATCCAAGCCAGCGGTATGTTTTTTACTTGGACTCTGGACTTATACAGATTTGAGGCTGTAAGACTCTGTTGCCATAATAAAAAAAATTAGTTGCTTGTGTATCAGCAAGGGAGTAGAGCTCCCGACCAGTCGTAGAGACTGCCATCACAAAAGTGTCATACTTTGTAGTGTTGGCAAATGGCTAGTTAATATTGTGTATTGTGTGGATGAGGTCTCTACAACCATAAGATCCACTCTCGACCACCTTGGAGAACAGAATGGGGTGCCTCCAGTCAAATGTTAGGTCAGACATTACCAGATGGTTGTATTATTTAGTGGCATTAGTATCTCATTCTGGTTCCTTCTATATCATTCATAACCTGAATTTCTACTCTTGCTTTTACAATTTAGTTTGTAATCTAATCTTGTAGCTAATCACATATTCTTTAACGGTTCCTTGCAGTTATATTCATAAATATTCATAAATGTTGCTTGTAAGATAAATAATTTTCATTATAAAAATTTTTTGGAAGAATGTTGCACAATTAAATTTTTGGGACCTGGGTGTTGGTTTAATTTTCTGTTTAGAAATTGGGGATGGGTGCCTTTTTCATTTGACTCTTAGTAAGTTGCTGACTGTAAATGGGGTGAGTGGTCAACGTTCATGTGTATAGACTGGGAGAAGCTGTCCCTGTTGGGTTCACTGTAGCTTGATGGCAATTATATGACTGTCATTTTAGGTTTGGATGGCACCTGTGACACAGTGGGCCTTGTCATGGTTAATACCAGTGAGAAGATCTCTTTGCAGTAGTATAAATAGATAAATAAAATGTGGAGAATTTGGCAGAATAAATTACATGTGATCACAAAACAGAAGTAGGCTGAAAACACTATATGAATAATACATGAACAAATTGACAATATTTGTGTGTACACTAGTCAAAATGCATTGAAGAACACCTACTAAACATTGTCCAATTCAAACAGGTTTTACAACAAACAGTTGGTGTGTAGAGAGCACTCTGATCGTAAGTGGAAGGTTACTACTTGCTGTAAACGGTCTGCAGCCATTAGACCAAGAGTATTATTGCAGGTCGTCTGATAACATGAGTGCAGTTGACTGTGCTATTCTATTGCGCGTGCGTGCGTGTGTGTGTAAGATGACAGCGAGCACCAATTTAACATTTAAGTGACATTGAGTGTTGCCATATAGTGAGACTGAAAATAGGGTGGCTGGACGTTCCACAGAATTGCCAGTCGATTGGGGTCTTGTGATGTGTCGATGATCCATCAATGTTGGAGAAGATGGATGACAGATTGTTCCCACAGCCACCTAGCCCCATCAGTGCACCTCGCTGCACTGACGAGCACCCGGTCAGAAGGATCATCAAGGCTGCCTTAACTGCACGTGCAATAAGAGCCTTTGTGGCCCACCATGTGTCTTCACGAACAAGAAACAATTGATTGTTGGAGGTTGGTTTACATTCTCGTTATCCTTTGGCACATTTACACCGTCGCGAACGTCTCCGGCGGTGTTGGAGAGGCGAATTGACAGCAGTGTTGTTCAGTGATAGGAGTCGTTTCTGCCTTGGACGAAGTGATGGCCGTGTTCACGTTCGTAGACATGCAGATGAGTAAAACAATCCATAATGTATTCACATTCACCGTACCGGACACACACCTGGGATTATGTTATTGGGGGGGNCACTGGTATCCATTCAGGGGAGTATGGTGAGTGTCGTATATCTGTAACATTTTCAATTCTGCTCTCCAGCTATATCTCGACACCCTGCAGGAACCAATTTTCCATCACGATAATGCACGTCCCGATGTCGCCAGGGCAACAGCGTGCTCTACGCACACAATACTACCCTGGCCTGCTAGAACTCCAGGCTTCAACCCCATCGAAATTGCATGGGTCATGATGAAATGGCGCTTGACATCCAGACCAGCCCCAGCTACGCCAAGAAGTACAGGGAGCTTGGGGTTATCATACGCCAAAGACACATTCAGCATTTATATGACAGGTTAAATGCCAGAATCGCTGCATGTGTAACCTTTTGGTGTCGTTACACTGCTTATTAAAATGTCTGCTGTGTAGGTGGTATTTAATTTTCTGGATGTACACGGACTTTGTGTTTTCATCAGTCCCACATACCACCTCTCTTCACGTATACCCACTTTGGGGTAGATACTTGTTTTCTTGAGGGATGTTTTTAAGTGCATTTCCATTAGTGAATATGTGAGTAACCAAGACAGCGCAAGTGAAAACAAAATCAAAAACAGATTTAGGCACAGAAACTGGACAAAATACAAAAATACAGCATAGCTGAAGAGTTTGCTGGAAGTTTTTAAGCCTCTTTATATTAACTGCTGGGCTATCTGCGTGCACGAGCTAATTGTTTGAGGTTGTTCAGTGTTATTCAGGCATTGGCGTGCTGAGCTGAGGCTTGTGAAATGCTGACTAGGGTTCAGTATTTGAAAACCTATTTTCGTAGTGTTGTTGGCAGTATAAGTTTTTTTTTGTGGTTTCTAATTTGTATGCGAGGTGTGGAGGGCATCCTTGATTAGACAGTTCCTGACAATGCTGGCACAATAGTCACAGTATTTTGCTGTTCCCCATGTTTCTAAAATGGGATTAAGCTTCCGAAGCAAGCTACAGGTTATTCAGCAGATTTATGTGGGTAGGTCAGTGACCACCAGCGGGTATGGTTTTCCTTTTAACGACAGGAGTATGGCGCCATTAGGCCCAAGGCTATTTGGGTCCATGATCAAGTCTGGTGCGGAAAAACATTGTGGACTCTGGGATCACCATGACCTTAGTAATAGCACAGTCTTGGACATCTTGGCTAATGCTGTCCCAAGTGTACCTCTGAGTGGTTTCTGGGAGTGTCTCCTTTGCCCCAGGGTGGCTGGTATGAGGGTGCTTTTGGAAGTACAAGCACGGGTCAGGCCTCAACCGATGTGGTACCCACAATTTCCAATCTTGGGTTTCGGGATGGTGGCACACGACCAGATAAAGCCTTGTTCGTCCTTGTAGCAGGCTGGGTGTAGGGACATGGGTGTTGTGATCTTTGGGTCCATTTGTTGGTGTTCAGTAAAGGTGGCACTGCTGGGTTTTGCCTAGATTGCTTGCACGTATGCTTTTCTGGAATTGTGCGGATGGTAGTTGTTCAGGTGGCAGGACAAGTTCCCAGGCTTCAAGATTGATTGTTTCTTGGGCGGCCAATAGAGCTTGAGTCAAGGCATCTGGCAGCTCATTGCATTTCCCTTTGCAGGGTTGTACTGCGGGAGTGAATTTGTAAGAACAGGGCTGATCAACTGAGTTTTGATTTTGTAGTGCTGGCAATAGCAACCAGGTGAGGACACAATTGTCAATGCTTAGTATGAATGAGGTATCTTCAAGGTGGTATAGGAACTTTTTCATGGCCCTAATAACAGTGAGCCATTCAGTTCATTTGTGTGATATTGTTGCTCTGTGTCCAATAGGAGCATGCAAGCAAATGGTGTGACTCATTTTTGCCTTTCAGGGGTTTCATGGTAGAGGACTGCTTGCAGGCAATACTTTTGGAGAAGCTTATTCATTGGTCTCATGATTGGAGCATCATTTGGAACAACGTATCAATGCCAATTGCATAATCCTAGGAATTTGCATAGCGGCTTGCAGTTCCATGGGGGTTCATCTAGGCCATGACCCGGATCTTTGAGTCTGGTAGAAGTTGCCTTCGAGAGTAACTCTGTGATCCAAGGAAATGTGATTCAGTTATGCCAAAGTGGGATTTGGGCAAGACAACAGGGTAGTCCTTATAAAGTGAATATCTCCAATACTACACTGAAGAGCCAAAAAAACTGGTACACCTGCCTAATATAGTTTAGGGTCCCCGCGAGCACGCAGAAGTGCCGCAAGACGACGTGGCATGGACTCGACTAATGTTTGAAGGTATGCAGGAGGCATTGAAATCTGCGCCAATTTGAGAAAGGGTTGCACGTGTTTAATGATTCTCGTCGATCATCGTTTGTCCCGTTTGTTCACAATCTTTTTCCGGCCGCAGCGATGTCGAAGATTTGATGTTTTACCGGATTCCCGATATTCACGGTACACTCGTGAAATGATAGTACGCGAAAATTCAAATTTTATCGCTACTTTGGAGATGCTATCTCCCATCTCTCGTGCGCCGACTATAACACCACGTTCAAACTCACTTAAATCTTGATAACCTGCCATTGTAGCAGCAGTAACCGATCTAGCAACTTTGCCAGATGCTTGTTGTCTTATATAGGTGCTGACCTCTATTATTTGCGTACGCACGCCTATACTAGTTTTTGTAAAAGGTGTCAACATTGTCCAGGTATGTGTAACAGAACTCTCTTAATGAAATTTTGTATACAGTGGTGGCAACTGTGATGTGCTGAAAGGTGGCTGGCACATTTTTGAGGTTGAATAGTATGAGTTTAAATTGGTTCGATTTGCTGTTGGCGGCAGTGAAAGTTGTGTAAGGTCTGGGCATGTACAGGGATTTGCTAGTAGCTAATGTGCATGTCTAAGGTACTGAATATTTCGGCTTCACCCTAGGCCTTAAGCATGTGCCCCAAATTGATTGTTGGGAGAGCTACTGGCTGTGTGATTTGATTGAGATCATGATAATTTATACAAAAATGCAGTGTGCCATGTGCATTGTAGGTGGAATCTTAAGGCTCTGTTATGTCCATTTTACTTCATCTCCTTGATTTGCTGATTGGTTATAAAGCATTGTTTGGCTGATGGTTCCCCAGGTTTGTTATGAACCACTACTGGGCTGGTTAAGTGTATCTTACAAATGACTGTAGATGTCTGCCTGAGCATGCCCTGATGGGGGTCTGTAGAATTTTAACTTGGTGTTCAACCGCTTGCCCCTCCAGTTGATGGTTCCGGTTGTCATCGCAAATGTCTTGACGGGATTCCTGGAATGTCTGCTGTTTCCAGGTGAGGTATTTTGCCTGAGTAAATTTGGCCCCGGTGGCAGTCAATTGCCTGTTGGTTGGAAAAGCCGTGGTTGACCTGCTTGCTGCTTATCTGAATGGCTAGTTGAGTTATGCCCTGTTTCAACATGGCTATAGAGTTTGTCAGGCATGCCACAATTGCATAGGCCAGATAAAAAGGCTGCAAATCTCTTGCTCAAATTGTTCCCAAATGGTAATGAATTCTCCATATCAATGCCACCAACATGTGACTGCACCCTGTAACTGGATTTGTGCAAGAGACTTAGAGAACTTGAGGTAACTGAGTCTGCTCTAACTCAGTCCGGCAGGTATTGATGAATGAATGCTCAGGGGTGTTCTTGTAGTTTACTTGCATATTCTCGTTAAGGGCAATTGGTCTGTGCATGGGGTGAGGGCAATTTACTGCAAGGTTTTCTGCAGGAAGTGCAGATAAAGATTAGCCTCTTGAGTTTTGAGTTCCAAGGCCATCCCAGGCATAGATGGTGATAGTTATTTCAGCATTCTTGGCATGGGATGCAGATGCACCCTATCCCAGGGCAGTTAGGTTGGTCGCACCATTTTTGGCGCTCTTGGCAATCATGACACCAGAAGTAGAGAGAGTCCTTTAGTGCGTATTTCTTGGTCAGGCCAACCATGATTTGTAAAATTGTATATTTGGCCACATTGGACAAGGGTAATTGTGTATACTCCAGTGGTAGAACAATCTGGGGCTGCACATGCTTGGCATAGCTGCTGTAGCTCTGTTTCATCTGTAGTCGACATAATTGTGTTTTGGGAGAAAGGGTGCCATGGGGTGCTTTCTTTGACTCCCCAAAGTCGAGTAGTAGATAAAGGGTTGGTCTTGTATCCTGATAACACTTTTCACACGAAAGCCTCACATTGGATGCCTATGGATTAATGACAGCATGTGCCGCCTGGGCTGGTCATGTATGTAAGCAGGTGTGCATATGCCGAGCACCTAGAGAGGACTCCCTGATGCCTGCCTGACATGAGCAGTTGTGGTGGTCGCAGCCTTCCTCTCCTCGTCTCGCTTAGTGTAGGGCATGAGGAGGTCAGGCTAAGTGAGAGCACGAGTCCTCCCATTAGTGTGGCCAAGCACCATTATTCATCCTAATCTACGCTGCAGGGTCAGGTTTCTGACCAGCATGCACTCCCAGGCCACTTTCCTCGCAGATTTAGATGTAGAGGAGAGCAGGTATGCAAGAGTAGTTGCTGCAGTATCCCTTGCTCTCTGTGGTCCGCCCTCCTCTCCGAGCAGGTTTAGATGTGAAAGAGGTTTGACGAGCCTGAACAAGGTGTCTCCACTCGGCCCTGGGTACCCAGTGGATGTGCCTACGTCAATTGACTGGTCCTGACATCAGGCGATTGTACATTCAGAGCGGTCAGTATGTGGGTCAACCTCTGCCTTACCCTCTGTACGCTGCAGGATGCACTAAGTCTGGACCTGACCTCTGGTGGTTTTAGATGCAGAGATACCAGTCCAAAGGTTTATGTCTTATGTTTCATTCCCTGTGGTGAGCTAATTATGTGCTGCAGTCTGTTTCCCCTCCTGTGCCACTCCAGTGGGTTGATAGTCGAGTAGAAGGAAAATGTGTGAAAAAACAGGAGATTTGGATTGTGTTCAATAAGTTATTGCATCTAAAAGAACAGTAATCTTGAACCTGTGCCTACGTGCCTGTGTGTGCAGAGTCTGTGCATTAGAATGCGGTGCTGAAGGATATGTTTTGGGACAAGGGAACCCGGTGAAAGGTATGGTTGCCTGCCAAGGAATGCCTTGTATGTGATGGTTCCTGACTAATAGTGAGCAGTCCCTGTGAACAAGGATGCTGAGTTAGTGATACTGATGGGCTCTCTGAAAGAGGGCAAGAACAAATTTTAGTTGCTAAGGGCTTGCCCTGTGATACTGCGCTGAAGCTGGGCCTAAAAATTTTCACAAACTGCAAAATAATGCAAAATGTGGAGAAATTGAGTTTTTTGCAAAATTCTGTAATAATTCATATATTCATGAAACATGAACGAAATTGCTCATTAAAATGTTTTCAAAACCACAATGCTGAGCTTCTTTTACCAACAGTTAGTTTTGCCATTTTTAATGTACGATACAATTTTATTTCTCATTTATTTCACGAATATGCTAGTAACAGTTAAAATTATTTCCTCTAATCATGTTGTTGACTCTACAAACATAAACAAAGTTTGCTCTCGAACGGATAAGAGTTATAAATTGATTGGTAGTACGGTCAAAAGACTATCGCTGTAGTATGATTCAATATATCGACCCAAATCGCTAAGCACTCGTTCACATAAAAACTCACCGATAACCTATTTCTTATTATTTTTTAACGGGTTCTAACCAAAGATGTTGGTGCTATAACGAAAATAAATACGTAGCTATAACATGGATGAATATTTTTTTTAAGCCAATGAAATAATTACGCACAAAATTTGCGCAGTATCTGTAAACATTCTCAACTTTACTAATTTTAGTCATCTACTTATGGTGCAAAATTGGTTAAGAATGCCAAAAATAATAACAGTTTTTTTTTGTCATTTTCGGGAGTTTTAAAGTGAACTGAACAGAATGCATATACAGCTGTGTAAACATTGAGTGGACGCGCAAAGACACATGCATAAATACACACTGGCATGCAGCCGTGCCCTTATGCTCAATGAACAGTGATAGTGTGGTACGTAAAGTTACATTAGAAGGAACTTGGTGTAAAAACACACATGTCTGTTGGCAGCAATTTTCACATTCCCAAGAAAACAAAAATAAAGAGGTTTCTGCCTTTCCAGAAAAAATTTTTCAAAACATTTTTACTATGAAAGGAGTATTATTTTTTTATTTTAAATAAAATCTTTACTTGTTTTTTGTGGTTAGGTTATGAAGTTCTGTTCGACAGTGAACAGGCAATTTGCCAGCAATTGCTGTCATTTTTATTTAACTCAGTTTTATTATTTTACTTTACATCATTGGTACTATGCTTAATAGGCGGAGGGCAACTGCCTCGTGCAAAAACACTAAATAGTCATGTACCCAAAATACACAACGCCTATAAACAAAAATTGAAATATCCTGTCGAGGGTCAAGATACGGCGATTCTGTGGGATGAAGTAACTAATTAAAAGCAACACTGTGTTTTTTGTGTCCTAATTAAAATGTTGTTACTATAATCCATTCACGGTATCTTCGATACTTTTGAAAAGAACCTTTGAAAAATCACCCTAGGAGTTACATGTTCAATTGGTTATAAAAAAATGGTATATGGAAAAAGGTTTTGTCTTGCTTTTAGCACTGAAGCACTATATAAATTGGTTGTTTTAAGTTTTAAGTATATTTTTTCAATAAATTTTAATAATTTGTTAAAAGTCCGTAAGAATTAACAACGGATTTTGAAGGGACATGTTGGTTATAGCTGAAAAGAAATAGTTCGTAGGTTAAATATTAATATGTATAAATTTAATGCCGTAATTGTAAAGTTAATATTGCTAAACTATATATTTACATTTTTACGTAGCACTCATGGGTAAAGATTTCACCGTTATTAATTGAAATTAAATAAATTTCAGTTGTTGTCCAGCGGACTCGTACACTCCATCTTGTTCGTTTGGGCACGTTTTTTTCAGAAGTATAACCACGCCATATTGGAGACGCTGAATTGTGGTTATAAAACTAACGTAACACATTCTTTCTACTTACAAGATAATTCTAGGTTAAGATGTAATTTTAGTATTAGCGTTGTTATTTCTGCAGTTTATCAAATAAACGTGCAAAATATAGAAAGGCATTTGAATATTTCCGTTACGTTATTCCCTTCGCAAAGAATGCAAAGGAATCGAATTTTGGTCGCCGCCAACTGATAATCGATTATTTTCGAAAGCTTTTTGTGGAGACCAAGAGATGGCAGCACATTAGCGTTGGTTCTTCAGTGCCAAATGTTAGCCGTGACTCGTCTTTCCGCCGCATAGTGTTGTTTTTATGTTGCAGTGAAGAAGCGCGACAGTTCTTGATGGAACAGAGATGTACCTACACCGCAGGTTTCAAAATGAAAGTGATTTTGTTCGCTGAAGAGTTTGGAAATCGAGCCGCGGGCCGTGAATTCGTAGTAAATGAAACGTTAGTGCGGGGCTGGAGGAATTTTTCTCACTTATAAGTCGCACCCCAAGTTTTCAATAAATTTTTTTTTAAATAAAATGTGCCACTTATATGCGATAAAATACGGTACCATTTATCACAGTGAAATCTTTAACCTGAGTGCTACTTCCAAAAGTTTATTATGTAAAATTTAACTTTTTCCTTACAGCAAATATGTAAATAAATCTTAATACAATAAGTAAACTTTAATTAAATTATATAATTAACAGTTCCGATATATACTTCAATCTACCTTTTTGTATGTATTACAACATTTCGCTAAATTGATTAGCATTTTCTAGACATTTAGAGAATTTTATTAAAGTATATGACAGTTGAGTAATGTACCGTAACAAAGAGAAGTTTTTATTTAATTGGTAGTTCCCACATGGACACTGTTAATAAAATATTTTACTGTTCCCACAAGGCACTGTTTGTTTACAAAATATTTGACAGTTCCCACATGGCACTGTTTACAAAACGTTTGACAGGTGTCACATGGCAATGTTTTGTTTACATACTGCGGAAGGATACATAATCGGCTCCCTGAAAGTAGATATTTAGCAGGGTTTCAGAAAATCTTGAAGTTACCGTGAATACATGTACACATGAACAGAAGCTGTTTGTGGGTGGTATTAATTTCTTGGAAAACTCAAATGCTAGTGAGTGTTTGTAAGCAGTTTTCAAATGTCTTGACAAAGTACAAGACTTGACTGACTGCAACTGTGACAATGTGCATTGCATGACCAAGTGTACACTCATCAGATTATCCTTTCATCCTTATCATTAAAATTTTTTTATGTTTTCATGGAAATATTTAATGATTAAAACTAATGAATAAAAAGTTACATTTAGGTTTGATTGAAATTGTTAGAAAAAACAGCAGATTCATGTCCTTTTAATAACATGTGCAGTTTTTGCTATAAAATTTGACGAAATGAAAATATTTTAATGACGAAATCAGCTTATTTTATTTACCATAAATGTGGGACCCTACTATAGTCGGTTCAAGACTGGAAGAAACTTTTGAAAATCAACCTATGAAAAAACACCCTAGCCGTTAGCGACATGCATATAGCATTACAAACAGCGGCGAGCGCGGCTACAGTTATGCCGTTAGGTTGTCAGCACAAAGGGAGGAAATAGTTCCAAAGTTTTAACGTAATTGTTAATTTATCGCTTACAAATGGGTGTCGAAAAGACTTTTATCTTATTATGCCAATTATTAATGACGTTATGCTAACGTATTTAGATTTACACGTTTCTTGCATAGTCGCATTATCACGCTCAAGGTGAAAGTAATGCGGCCATTAGTTTACTAACCTTCGTTCCTTGTGTTGTTGACACACGTGCCAGAGAATTTGTGCGATTATCTTGTTTAACCTATAATAATTCATTTATTTGTCTTTTTTTTACTAATATACGCTCTTTACTATTTGGTTTTTAATAACATATGATTTTTATTTGTGCTCACTTTCTCGTTGTACTGTTTTTGTGTGTTTCGTGCACGTGTCTTTCCTTTGCCACTCTATTCTAACGTTGCAGTATTTGCACATAAGAATTGTTTTCACATTGTCGAAGACGTAGAATCTTTCACTCGCAAACTCTGCCGTCCTGTCGAAAACAGTCACAACCATTTTTAAATAACGTTTTACAATTGCGCTAAACATCCGACTCAGTATACCACCACGCCATTTTAACGTCTGTAGCAATTTCAATTAATACTGAAGACCTTGCCTTCGATGTACGGGAATTTATCGGAAGTCACTAGCAATCGATTGTAAATAGACAACAACTATCGATTCATCAAAATACTCGCATTTTGGGTTTATAGAATGAAATGTTTTTCGCTGGCATCGCATATTCTTTTGTGTGAAATTCTCAAGATTAAAAACTTTACGCTGGTGGAATATCCATTAATAATATATACATACAGTGGAATGTAAACATTGCATGTAAACATTGCCATGTGACTGCCACATGGCAATGTTTGTTTACCTTTGGTGGAAGGATACAAAATGGGCTTGAAAGTAGATCTTTAGCAGGGCTTCAAGAAAGTTTCTTCCAGTCGTGAACTGACTTATATATACTCCTCTTTGGAGCAAGCGGTGCGGAGAGAGGCGTCGTGGGCATGTGTGTATGCAGGATGCGCATGGCTAAGTTTGACTTGTCATAAGTACTTTGACTGTCATAAGTATGACTAACGAATGTCTCTGACACCTTGCATCCAGATAGGGGAGGCATGATGTGCGTCATCAAACTGTAATTATAGTCAAAGGACAAAACTTAATAAAAAAATGTATGGTATAGTTCATTTCATATAAGAAGGCCACATTCTGATAGTCAGCGAGTGGCAATTGGCGTATTCAAAACAAACAACGTGCCATTTACAAAATCCTGTATCAGCTGATGCACGAACGAACAAAAGTTAATATTACGTTGGCTATTCTTAGAGAAGTGCCGACGCACATTAGACAAGCAGAAAATACGTGGTCATAAAACAGCAGTTTTTAGTTTTAGAAACAAAACTTTGTGATAAAATAGTAATGTATAGGTGTTCAAAATGAGATGCACAATAAAACAATCCATATCCAAATGTAACAAAAAAATCGAAAGTTTCCAGACTCTCCAACCATGTGCTGCCATCTTGTTAGTTACAGGCGCACCATCTGTTACAACATGCTCTTCCACGCTATCTGTTATCCATATCCCGAACTACACCCAGAAACATATTATAGTTTTGTTGTTTAAATAACATATTTACGCGCATATACAAATGGTTTTATTTTCCCGCGAGCTCTGTATAATTTTTAAAGTAACATATATTTTGTGTACAGCGTTTACAAATGCAGCGCCACCCAAGAGGTTCACCAATTGCCACACGTAGCAGCACCTCCTGGACGTGCTGACTCGCCACATCAAAGCCTATACTTGACACACCAGTTGATGGCGAATAGATACATAAACGAAAAGGAGCGGCGATTGCCAACTGTCAAGAATGTTGCCTTCTTATATGGTACACAGTATAACAACATATGGGAGGCGTGGGTGAAGGCCCCTGCCCCCCTTCCCAAACCAATTTCAAGTAAATAAAATAATCTCAACTAATACTATAAGAGTGGCATAGTGATTTTAATGTGGTTTTTTTAATAACTGATGGTTTTGATAAGACTTTTCTGAGCATTTTAAGTTACAGTAAAGAAATTTAAGACAATTGTAGAGGCATTTTGTTCTGAATCTATCACAAGCATCACGGTGGGTGTAAGCTAAAGCTCCTAGCTTCTATCCCATTCACAAACCCTGCTTTCCCCCCCCCCCCCCCCNTACACCCTTGAGGGAGGAGGGATAGGAACCAAAAACAGAAGATTTATTTGGGTGGTTGTAATAAATTTTTTTACGGTGCAGAAGCACAAATGATCTAATCAAGTAATATGTAATGTGGGACTGTCCACCATTATTAATTCATAACCAGGGTGTGGGTGGTAACAAGATCAGACGCCACTTGAGACGTTTTTGCATGCAAGTGGTACACGAGTCGGTTTTGCACAGTGGTATATGTTGGTGTGCGCTTGCCTGCAACCGTTTTCTCACGCAATACTTTAATAAGCGATTTGTTTATTATGTTTCTGAAGATGCTAACATCAGCACTTAACCATTCTCTGTGTAATCATTTTTCAATGAAAGTCTACTAAACAAAACTGGGCGTGCAAAAACATTGTTTATGTGGCTACCGGTAATCATTACGCTTGGCAACATTGCTGTAGATTGTAGCAACACCGAACACGTGATATGGCAATGCTGCAATGTGACAGAAATAAATAAATTATATTTTAGTGTTGGAAATTTCAATGTTTGCCTTTGTATGGTGCTGGTATCCGTTCCGTTTTCACCAGAAGAGTAACAGAAAAAAAGTACAGTGGCAGAGGTAAGTGCCATATATTAGGTATCCATTGAATAAAAACTTAAAACTAAGACTGTGTTCAAATCAGACAATTTAGTTTACCAAATGGTCTTCTGATGCATTTTAGTTTGTTAAAGTGCGATATCATCAAAGTTGAAACGTACTGAAATTGTAAACAAAACCACGGCCTCGAGTGAGGTCAAATTCCTTGCACGTAAGAAAGCAGAAGGGACGTGTAAACAGCCGGCCGGTCACCCATCCAAGGTCACTGCATCACCCTTCTGGCTTTTAACTGGTACGTTGCCAAATTGCACGCTGTCCCGCTCGTCAACTACGTATGTTCATGCCTCTGCCAGTTAATATTTTAACAACAATGTATAGGGCAAATATTTTACGTTTTGAAAATAAATTTGGGGCACAGTTGTATAACAAATATAGTACTTTGGATATGTGTATTTTTCTTTAAAAAAGTTTTTTCCCAGCAATCTAAAAATTAAGGTGCTGGTCTTACATGGATAAATACGGTACATTCACTTAGTTCTATACAAATAATGGAAATTGGAGCTTGCGAGTGAAATTTTGGCACCATCTTTTCTTTCAGATGATAAGACAAATAACCTGTGTTCCTATGTAGATGTATTGCTCTTAGTAGGGAAGTGGGGTAGGTTATCTGTAATCTATGAATTGTGCATGTAACCCTATAGCACTGGGAATATTGCTATGGTACAAACTGTGGTCTTGGTCGCCATAGCCTCAACAGTAAACAAGTGTACAATGAAATGGTACCCATAAGCAGAACATTTGCAGCAACAGCAGTAATTTAACACAGTAAAGTTAATTGGTATCGCAATAGTTTTCGAACACAATATAAATTAACAGTTATGTTTTTAAATTTAAATGTACTACATATGCAATTTGCACAAGTTATAATCTTGTTTAAAATTCACGAAGAAAATACTGTGATGTCTTCAAAAGTCTTATTTTCATTTTCAGACAGAGAATAATATATTATGTTTTTATTTTTTAAGCCATAATTATTAATGAATTTCATTACTAAACTTATTTTAGCATAATTTCATGGTATTCCGCAGTTAAAAATGTGTTTAGCAATCTGAAACTGACAGTGCATGTGCTACATTATATGTACCAATTTCCAGCAAACACACGCATAATCGCAATAGTATCAGGGCGTCTACCGAGTTTGTATTTGCCGAAGTCTGTGTATGTAGAGTATAACCCTATTGATAAGTTTCCCGGTATAGGGTTGTTGGTGAGGGATGGTCTTAAGAATAGAGGTTTTTGGAAAATTCTGAGCTGATTTTGGCCCACCCCCACATACATCAAAATGGTGTTACTATTTATCTTTAGATACGGCATTGCTTGCATGAATAGTGCTCGCCAAGGGAAATGCCATGCACAATTACCAAAAAAGTGCAACAAACTTATTTTTCATCAGATTTCCTTCTAATTTCAATCTATTTTTAACAAAAAAAATTATGGTTCCTTAAAAATAGGTTTTAAAAGAGTGATAGTCTTAATAAATGGAATTGCAGCAGAGAAATTCCACTGTATTTACCCGAAATTCAGCTGTAATAGTACACTTGCAATGAATGTAGAATTTGTGTGGTATGGGACTTTTGTTATAATTAAGAATTTCTGCACAGACTCCCATTTTTCTTACGCTGTTTTGCCCTCAGTATCCACCAGCCATCGTCTGCCACAGCAGTAGGAGTTAAAACTGAACTGATGCACTAGTAATAAACAAGACAGGTCTAATTATAGGATATAGTCTTTATTTTAAAAAATATTGACAAAAAATTTCATACAATAAATAAGTGTTATTTTCGCTTGCTAAAATATTCTACATGCTATTCCGACCTTTTAATTCAGAGGTATATATGTCGTTGCAGTTTCAAAAACTTTTTAATCATAAACTATGAACACATTAATTACAACTTACATGTTCATGTACAATAGAGTAATTACATAACGTTTGCTCTTGAAAAAAAAAAAAGTCATTTACACTATTTACAAACACCCATTACTTTTTCAATTAAGTTGGAGTGCCGCAAACTTCTTCCACAATTGATTTGTACAAAAAATTACTTAAATAATTTATGCAACTTTACACAGCTACACTACATAAATATACAAGAGGGGAAATATACACATCTATACTTATTCAGTTTGACTTATAAATATTCGCTATTACAGGGGTATTAAATAAATGCAGTTGAGAGCAAGTGTAAATTCATAAACCACGCAACACAAACACTTTAATAATTATTATTTTTGTACATAAATCATACGTTCTTCATGACCGTAACTAACGGCAGTTGCTTCTAAAAGTATTCTTACAGCATTCCATTAAATTTAATGATTCAAAGTAACTGAAACTTGGGTGTAGTTAATGCATCAAAACTAACTCCATAAGGACACTGGTTCCAAGTAATCATGCCTCAGTTAAATTATTTGAATGAATGATACATATAAAAATGAGCACATCTTCCCAAAGGACTTTGTACAGCAATTGTGACAAAAAAGTGTTTTCATAAAAACTTGAAATAAATACTGCAGTTAGACTTAAGTACTATTATGAACAATTTCAAAAATAAGCAATATCAACTAGTAAACTAGTATAGATTTTAACAATAATTACTTCTCTTTATAGGTTAGTAATTCATATTGTTAGCACAAAGTGTACATTTTGGCCATAACCGTAAGGAATTTACAATAACTAACTGCAATACCTGAAAGGAAGATTACTTCTGCTAGTATTATTGTACCATTAAAAATATACATAATATTACCATAAATTAAAAACCCCAAAACAATGAATCACAGAATTTTTTTATGCACTACAACATATACTTAAAATATTTTAATTTGAATGGGCCTGATGATTGCAAAGTTTGTACAAGTCAGTGTAAGAGTAATGTCAACACAGAATATTGTATAAAGAATATTAAATTATCATTTTTATAATATAATACTTATTTCAGGGCACAAAAATTACTTTTCAAGATGTTAACACACAAAATAACAGACAGTAGCCACACATTTTATTCGATTGCTGGATGAATACGAAACACAGTAAAGTAGATATCTGTACCCTGTAACAGCCACAGCTGGTACATAGCAATGTCAAATTACTCAGACAGCAAGTTAAGATTACATTTCCATACTACAGTACTAATTCCACTCAAATTCCTCTGTAGGTTACATGTATTTTGACTAAAAGTGAACTCAACAATTGTAATCAAAAGCTGTAATGTTAGACACGCATCACATCATTTGGTGGCCACATGTCCCAACAGAACAGTAACCTAACATTTCATTGTAAAGTTATATGTTACTTACCCACATGACAAAGGAAACCTCAATTCATTTCTGCCAAAGGAAACTATAAAAAAATTAATAATGTAAATGAAGAGTACTTTGAAGTTAAGAATTCCAGTCACTGTAGTAGGCTAAGAGTACAAACAACTTTACACACTTTTTAGAAACTATTGTCGGTTCGCAATTAAGTGAACAATTTTAAAATCAACATTTCAATATAATCTCTACCATAAACTGCATATTGGGTTTTAACATAAATTCTTACCTTGGCAAGTTGTAATAAAGGTGTCAGGTTAAAACTGTAATGTATAAAGTGGTTGTCATTGAAATTAGATTACTTATTTTACTTTTCTAGGGATGTATACAAAGTGCTGTAATTCAAGGAAGTATGAACGAACTGAAACAATCAAATTTGTTTGAAGACCCTTTAACAACTCACAAAGGGTAGGTTTTTCACTTCTTTAAGTACCCTAAGCAGTAAGTTTGTTAGCCTATGTATACCGATTGGTTTCAGTGGAGGAATTTTAGTTCTGTTCATTTCTATTTGAAGTTATCTTGTGATCTATAAACTTCCTGTAGATATGGTAACTATTTCCCCAGTGCCAAACAATATTGGGGGCTGGAACTTTCACTTTCAAATGAAACTATGTCCTACACAGATGATTGCACTCTTAATATGTGCATGGATGAACTTTCAACTGTATAGATTAATGCAAAATTTTTGTTATCCTCATGAATTAAAATGATGTGTAAAATAAATGAAACCATAATGAATTTCAGTGTAACTGGAAGGAATTTAATACGCTCTTGAACATAAGGAAAATGGAGGTATATGAAAAATTTGTGCGTTTGCTAGAAAAGTGTATTTGAAGAAATGTAAAATTGAGGTTCTATCATGCATGTTGGTTTTATAGACGTTAAGAGTAAAAAAAAAAAAAAAAAATTGCCAGTGGCATTATTAATTTTAACTATTGTAGTAGGATATGTAATTGGAGGAAAGTAAAAAGTGATAATCAGGGCTTTCAGAAGTCACTGTTCAGTTAACTGAGAACCACATACACAAGCATACAAATGCACACGACCTGAAATGTTGTAATGCACAATGACTGTAAGTACCAGTTTTAGAATCAACTATGAACACAGCCGGGCAACAGACACAAAAAATACACTGTTTGTCGCCATCTGAAGAACGTCCAGAAAGCATTGGGTAATGAAAAATGTTCCACACGTCCCAAATCAAAAATAAACATGTAATGTAACTGCTCACGTAACACGAATAGGCTCTAAGTCTTAGCACGAGAACTAAACTCAAAAAATAAATTCTGACCTCAGGCTAAGAAAATGCTGTAAAATTTCTCCCAACAAAAAAATTGCTTCTAGTTTTCTTGGAAGTGTAGAGATAAAAAAAAAATATATATATATATATTTATGTACATGTATTATTAGAAAAAACTGTGAAAGAAATGTGAATTTTCAGCACCAAACAGGGGACTGAAAAAAAGACATGGAACACACCCATATCTAGCATCTACAATTAGGAGATTTTTGACAGTAGTGACACCTGACCACCGAGTGACTTTGTTAAATCTCTACACATGTTGCTGCAATCATGCTTCGTGATGCAATGCATATTGAAGAGGATTTGTCGTGGAATGACCACCAGTCAGTTCTGCAAGACGTAAAAAACACTCGGAAGAGAACGGAATGCTGACAGCTGGTTTCGTGTCTGTGGCCCGGCCGCAAGCGAAACCTTTCCCGGGCTTGTACTGACGAGAGAGGACAGGTACTGAGTTACTGCTTTATACTGGTTGGTTTCTCTGGTAACATGAGAGAGGGGGGAAGATGAAGTAGGGAGGGGGTTAGAGTGCCACTACGAGCTGTTCCGACCCGCACTGTCCGACTCCGAGCCGGAGTCCCGGCCGCCTCTGCTCTGCCGAGACCTGCTGCTCCCAGCTTCTCTGTCCACCGAGCCTGAAACATAAACACACCAATCACAGTACAGATAATTTTTCACAAGGTTGTGTGGCTACAACTTGTGACCCTTAACGTTTGCAAAAAAATTTTCATTAACTAATTGTACAGTGAAACAATGTTAAAAAAAAAACTCTTTAATAAATTAGTTTTCATTAACATTAAGTGTGAGAGATTTTTAATGCTGATTTGTATGCTTAATCAAAAATATTTTTTTATGTGAATTGTACTACAGTGTAGTGTCACGTCAAATGGGAAAATAAGTCATGATGGTGATACCGTATTTTATCGCATATAAGTCGCACATTTTATTTTTAAAAATTTATTGAAAACTCAGGGTGCGACTTATAAGTGAGAAAAATTCCTCCAGTCCCGCAATAACTTTTCATTTACTCCGAATTCACGGCCCGCGGCTCGATTTCCAAACTCTTCAGCGAACAAAATTACTTTCATTTTGAAACCTGCAGTGTAGTTACTTTGCTTTTCCATCAAGAAACTGTCGCACTTCTTCACTGCCACATCAAAACAACACTACGTGCGGCGCAAAGACGATATAAGAGAAAGGCATGTAAGTCACGGCTAAAATTTGGTACTCAAGAACCAACGCTAATGTGCTGCTATCTCTTACACTCCAGAGAAAGCTTTCAAAAATAATTGATTGTCAGTTATTGAGCAAGAATCAATTCCTTTTATTTCATTTGATTCTTTTAAAATATTTTTTTTCTGTTAAGGATTGCGAAAGGAATTACGTAACGGAAATATTCAAATGCCTTTCTATATTTTGCACATTTATTTAAAACTTACAAAAGATAAACTGCAGAAATAATGGTTAGGTTTTTGCTTTAACATAAATCGTTAGAAATACTTGAAATATATAAAAAGAAAGCTCAATAAAATTTTCGTCGTAAAAATATCACTTCAAATCAAATTACATGTTTATAAGTTATTTCTTTTTTCCAATAAATATATAAACTCCGGCAGTGAAGGCTGCATTTCGAGCGCTATATCAGTACATTCCAGACGAACTACGTCCAACAAACTTGCGGCGCATTGTGTCTGCGCTGTATGCTTGGCAACACCGCTTGCTTGCAAGGACACAGCTGCCACACAACCTTCGCCAAGGTCGTGTGCATCAGCCACCCGTGGCGCAGGCCGTGTTGTACAGGATTTACAACGACGATGAGCGTGACCCATAAACCATGAATACAGTGAAACTTCCCTTAACGGACACTTCTCAAAAGCGGACAACTCTCTTGAGCGGACAAATTCTGATTCCCCGGCATAGTCCCATTCATTTCTTCATATTAAATTCTTCTATAAAGAGGACACTCCCTATAACGGAAGGGACGCACGCGGACAGCTCTTTTGTGTATATTCTGACACCAAAAATCTCCCGGAAAGGAATGTTTTCTGAGAAAAGCCTTCAGCAGCCTCCCGAAATGGAATGTTTTCTGAGAAAAGCCTTCTCTCCTCTGTTTGGTTTGCCTTCCACTAACATCCTTTGTCTCAAATTCCTTGGATTTCAATTGCACCATACTGTACAAACATGTTTACCTCTTCAGTTTGTTTCCGATTTTCGAGCGATAAACACAGCTCTAATATGCCTTCCCGTGTGCATTTGACACTTAAAGAAAAAGTGGAAATAATTAAAGCCAGTGAACATGAAAAAACTAAGTGTGCGATACTGCGCTGTAAAATTCAAAATAGGAAAGACTCAGGTGAGTGAGATTATAAAAAATAAAAAGGAACTTTTAGATAGATTCAGCAAACACGGAAATAACGAATCCCGTAGATAATTTCCAAAAACGGCCGGTTTGAGCATTGATGATGCAGTTTTCAAATGGTTTTGCCGTGCTCGGGCTGCAAACATTCCACTTTCCGGTCTGATCATTTGAGAAAAGGCCTTAGAAGTTGCAAAAAATTTAGGTCAAATGGATTTTATGCCTTTGTAGGATGGCTCGACAAATTCAAATCTCGGCATAAGATATCTTATAAAACCATTAGTGGAGAAGGGGCCTCAGTAGACACAGAAGTAGTACAAAATTAGACAGAGAAGCTTCAACAATACTGCGTTGGTTTTGAACCCAAAAACATTTATAACTGCGATGAGACCGCCTTATTTTTTAGAGCACTTCCGGATAAAACCATGCAGTTGAAAAATGAGCGTTGTCAAGGAGGAAAAGTTTCAAAGGAGCGTTTAATTTTGCTCTTATGCACAAATATGCTTGGTGAACTTGAAAACCCTCTGGTCATGGGAAAGGCAAAAAATCCTCGGTGTTTCAAAGGTATCGATATCAATTTGTTGCATGTGAATTGGCATTCTAATTCTAAGGCGTGGATGACCAAAGATGTTATGAACATTTGGTTGACAAAATTGAACAAAATGATTCTACAAAATCAAAAAATAATTTTATTTATGGATAACGCAGCCTCCCATCCCAATACAAATTTCAGCAATGTGGAAATTGTATTCCTCCCACCGAATACAACTGCTACATGCCAACCTTTGGACCAAGGGATTATAAAGAACTTCAAAACTCACTATAGAAAGTGTGTTTTGAAGCACCTGTTGGCCAACATGGACAATGCGACATCGTCAAGTGATCTTGCAAAGAAAATTAACATCCTGGATGCAATTCACTGGATAACGTCCTCCGTGAAAAAAATAAGCAAAGAAACTGTGTTACATTGCTTCATAAAGTCGGGATTCGTAAATTCCAGCGATGAAGCCGCAAATCCACAAGATGTTGATGAAGATGGAGAACGTCAAGACCTGCTAACATCATAGGACCCGACGAGCGAAACAACATATGCCGACATCGATGGAAGTCTGGTCACAGAAAATAATTCTCTGAATGTTGCAGATCTTATTTGTGAAGGTAATCATACAGTTATACGTACACATATGTAATAAATGTTTTTGTCTTTAAAAAAAATTAATTGTTCATTTGTTAACATTCCAGAGGAAAGCCTAAATGACGAAGAAATTTTACGAGAGTCAGAAGTGGAGGACGATGACCCACCGATGAAGGCTGAAGAAGTCTTGATACAAATTAAGTGGGTCAAAAAAATTTTTATTTCAAACAGTGACGCTGAGGGACTTGACTTAGCATTGAGGATTCAGTAAAATGTTGAAAATAAAATTCTTATTAAAAGAAAAAATCAATCAAAAATAACAGACTTTTTTAAGTGTTAATTTCTGTCATAAATTTTATTGCTTCATAAATATTTTAAATTGTTTTTATACATTTTTAAGATAATTTACATATGTAATACTACATACAGTAGTTGTTTTCTGTGCTCCGTGTTGTGAAATAAATTCCCTTTTGCACCTAAATATGTACATAATTTATTATTTACCTCTGGTACATCTTGTATGTATGTATGTATGTATGTATGTATGTACAATTTAAAACATTATTTTCATTTTTCTCCCAAAAGCGGACACTTCTATATAGCGGACAATATTTCATTCCCCAAGGGTGTCCGTTATAGGGAAGTTTCACTGTATAATTTTTTTTTTTAACATCCTTTGAAAATAATGATGCGACCTATAAGCACAGGCGACTTATATGCAATAAAATTCGGTAAGTCTTATTTTTCCAATAAACTGAATCAAAGACATTAAAATTTCTTTTCAGTTTGTTACACGTATTGCTAGATTTTGAAGGTTGTGTACACTTTGGCAGACTGCAAAAAAAAAATGTGTCAGAAGATTATGTATCTGCTGTTGACTATAATTATCATGCCTGGTCAAGGAGGACTCGTGCGGCTTTGGAACAAAGACATTTGTGGGATGCTATCGACCCAGGTTTTGATGAGGATCCAGAAAAATTGACACCTAAACAAAGGACACGAGACACAAATGCTTTGAACTTCATAATTCAAGTTGTTTAAGATCAGTATGCCAATGATCTGGACCAGTGAATTTGTGCCAAAACTGCGTGGGAAATACTGGAAAATATTCACTGCAGTTTCAATTAAGAAAGCGGACAGTATGACTATGTGTAGGAAAGATTCAATCCTGGTGCAGGAAACTAAGTGTCAGAGGGCTGACTTTTGCTGATAAAGCCATTGCTGCTTTTATGCTCAGAGGGTCTCACTCAAAGCTTGGAATATAATGAAGAATCACTTTCTGTGAAAATGGTCAAAGTAAGATTACTTCTCAAAGATAGGGGGCAAAATCTGTACAAAGAACAAGAAAGCAGCAAGCTAAAGGCATTTATGTCCAAAATGAATGTGAGAAGTACTACAGAAAATAGACAGATGCATACTGAAGACAATTACACAAGTGTTGACAAACCTATAGCAGGTCTGTCATATTGACGAAAATTTGAAAGGTCTGAGGCTAAGCAGAATGTGCTATGCATGTAATGAAACAAGCCACATAGCAAGAGTTTGCCCAATGCTTCTGGTTGAAGAAACTAAAGCCGGATAATAGGGGAAGAAGCAGCGAAAGTTACACATCAAAGAGTGCTCGCGTAGCAGAGGTGGAATATGAAAACACCCCTTTAGATGAAGATGGTGTGACAGCTACAGCATACTTCAAGGCTTTGTGTGCAAATAAGCTCGGTCTGTCATGTAAAGCTGTGTGGATTATGAATTCTGGTGCCACACACCACGTGACACCTTACAGAGAACTAACTAGTTGAAAACTTTGATGGTAGCCTAACTCGAATGGTGAAACTTGCAAATGGAGAATGTGCCACAGCAAAAGGTAAGGGGAAGGTAACCTTAATAATGAGTAAAAAATGTGTGGGCTGGACAATTCAATTACGTGAAGTAATTTATATGCCAGAGTTGGAAAACAATCTGTTCAACAGCTGGATGGAAAAAAAATTGAGCTGAGGATCAAAGATGGCGATATTAAGGTAATGGATGGGAGTGAGATGATATTTAAGGTATTTAGTGGCGGGAGTGATGTGTATCTTGTTTCATGCTGGCGCATGATGCGTACCTGGCAATCTCCCCCCCCC
>NQII01000911.1:269565-286458 GCA_002778355.1 Clitarchus hookeri | reverse complement strand
AACGGAGAATCGAACCCCGAGTCTGCCTGCCGCCAAAGCCAACAGGCATGCTCCCAACCTCTGACACCCAATGAAACGATGGATGAGTCACTTACGTCAGACATGCTTGTGATACAATCGCCCCACCCAGCAAACCAAGCAAAGCCAGTTGCCCCTAAGCGAGCGCCGGATACCACCCACACACAGGGAAACTACCCCACTTCATTCCTTCGCCAAGGGAGTGCAGCAAGGGTTGTACCGACCAAAGATGCTCAAACCGAAGGCAGTCAAAGGAGGGGGCCATCAAGCTATACATAAGGCCACCAGATGCACCCCCAGAACGCCAGTTGTCATTACTCCGCCTTGACCACTCAGCAGCTCGCTCTACCATGTAATATAGCTCTCTCCTCCCGCCGTCTCTTTGATAACCTAGAGCCTTAGAAGTCTTCAACCTGCTACCTGCTAACCCCGAAGAAGTCTTCAACCCCCGAAATACACACTCCACTTTGGAGCATTTTCCTGAAGTCCCTTCAGGACAACATTAGTCAATATGATTCAAGCCGTTCTTATGGCTACCTAATCTAGTTGCTCTAACTTTCTTTACCAACAGGTCCTCTTCATCTGTTATTAATGTAACTTGTGCCAGTTGCTTGAGAACCATGAACCCTAGGAGTTAGTAAGGGTCACAGGGTTTTTCTCTCTAGAATAAATACATTCAAGTCTAACCACTGAGCTCTAATTCTAGGGTGTCTTATAAACCTCTCTTCGACCTAGTAAGTGCCATCCCTCAAGGGAGAGGCAGGTGACCTCACCTTATACCCAATTTCCGATACTAGAGTAGGACTGGGGGGCTTCCCTTAACCGGGCAGCACGTCATAAAACACCACAGATTCACCGGCCACCCACACTGTGGACCAAAGGTGCATATATATATAGTAGAGCCCTGACTAGGTACACTCCACAAGGAAGCGATTAGGCCACCTCAAGTCAGCTAACCCACTTCATCCACTGCATGCAATTCGCCAGCTGGAGTGACAGGACTTGATGCGGCATGACTCGATTGCCTCTGGGAACTCTTATAAGGAATTCTGTCATCTGCTCCTGCTTTGTCACAGTTGGACCATAGCACCTACCATATACCCACAGAGGAGGGACAAAGTGGGCGGATAATAAGGCAGTTTTGGCTCCTGCAGCCAAACAGTTGTCAAGCAATCCATCCCAGTCTCAGCCTTTAGCTATTCCTCCCCTTGGGAACAGGCAGTAGCCACCCATCAACTGCAGGGGCCTCACCCCCACTAAGCTACTCGAGCCACCTCAGAAGACCTGCGGCCTGGGATTGCCCGTGGGCCTGGGCATCGCCGATGCCGCCTGCAGACCATCAATGCCCACTACCGCCACCAGGAACCAGCTGGCCCGAGGACCAGCAAAGTCGAACCCGACTACCAGCCGATCATCAGCCGCCCTAGGATGGGACCCCGAACACCAGCTCCAGCTATCCCTCATCAGTCTACTCCGGGGTAAAACCTGCACCAGGTAAGCCAGCATCAGCCAACATCTTAGCTGCCCTGAGGGCTCTCGCTAAAACTGACTACTACATACCTTGCAGACGGCCTACTCGTCCGACCCTGTATACCAGACTGAGTAAAGCCAAGAGTGTGCGCATTTAAGTCAGACCACAGTAAGTTGACATCCCAAGTCTTTTCTGACTGAACACACTAAGAACTCCTTAGGTCCTGAAACGTGTTCCAGCACCCCAACCATCACGCGTCAATGCCAAGCTTATAAAGCAAATGGAAGGGTACCTTGCTGACAGGTATGACTGCAATGAAATCAGCTGTTACATGGCACAGAAGAATGGGGCACTTGACAAGTTTGCCAGCTGTATGTAATAACTTCAAGTACTTATAGAGATTGTGACACATGCCTGAAGGGAAATATGAAAAGGACTGGTTTAGTGGTTTTACAGACAGTGTCTCAAGAACTTATGCAGTGTTGGACTTGCTGCGCTCTGACATTGTTGACAGGATAACTCCTCCTTCCATAGGCGGTGCAGCCTCCTACCTCCTAATAACAGTTCAGAACTGCGATGCTGGAAACTGGCCCACCTCTTAAAATGGTCTAATTACTTTGTTGCAAAATTATGTCAACGTCACTGACTTTCTGATATGGAGAAAATTCATGCATTCTTCCATAACTTCTATTAAAAAATGTTCGATACCAACACTATCAATAAAGTGAAGGTTTATTAGATATTGCGATGCTCACCTGGCAGTGGAGTGTGAACCTCCACCTTGACGTGGGCTGTTGCAGTGACCTTGGTGGTGACAGAGTGGCCAGACGGGGGCGGTGTAGAGCTCTGAGATGAAGACGCACTGTCGCTCGTTTGAGTCGTGGTCTGGAACGTAAGATGAACATTACAAATACCACTAATGACACTGCCAGCCTCCCCCAAATGCACTAGTGGATGCAACAGTGCTTTTAATTTCATTAATTTAATTTCATTGTAAAGTTTTTCCTTCAAAAATAATATAGTTTATTTAAAAACTTTTTGGAACATTAAAAAATATGTACATTAAACCTTTATTGCACCATTAAGAGATAAAATTATGCTAAATTACATATCCAAATAATGTGTGGATAAATTAATTTTTTGTTTTGATCGAAGTAAAATATGACGTATATTCAGGTATACACGTCCAATTAATTTGTGAAAAAAACTAATTTTTCTCCTATACCAAAGAGCTAGAGCGTTCGCCTCCCACCAAGGCGAACTGGGTTCAATTCTCGGATTGTTAAGAGCTGCCCAAACCTCTCCACTTTAAAGAGAAAATGTGGGGATCATCTTATATTTGTGTAAATGTGGTATTAAATTTTTTCTAAGCTAGTTTTTTTTATTGCTTGATTAGCATGAATTAGCTACACTGATGGATACAAAATACTCAAAGAGCATCAAGTGCGCCATCGCCGCCAAGCGCAAGGCTCGGAGCTGGCGTCAATTTTCTCGTCACACTTGTGTACCTGTGGGACTTTCCGTGGTGACGCTATTATTTTATTGGTGGAAATTCTTTAGAAAAGTTCCATACAGGACCCTTGAGTAGTTTTGTGTGTATCTGACGTGTATATTTCAAGATAAAGCACTTTGAAAAAGATGTTTTCAGAAATTTTGGACTGCTCTGAAATAGTATTTCTAATGTGTGTGATGTCTTGAAAGCACTCAACACCCCTCGTATGATGCCTGTGTCCTTTGCGAAGAAAAACGAATATTTGAAACACTCTACAACACTTTTCGAGCGACAGGTAGACGGGAGTCTTAAAAGTGAAAAGTACTTTATACTGAGAACATACTTTGTATATTTGAGGAAAGGTAGGTACCTGAGCGTTAGGAGTGTAGGTGGTAGTCTCGACGACCAGCTCCGGCTGGACCACAATCTCATGGGTGGAGTGGGAGTGGGACGACTGCCAGGAGTTGCCCTCCTCCGTGATGGTGGTGAGGGACGGCTCGGCATGCAGACGGTTGCAATGGCCCCTCCGCGGCGGGGCCACCTTGCTCACCCGGCACGAGCCCGACCGCACCCGCACTGGTGACGGTGGTGGTGAGGGGGTGGGGATGCGATCTGTGTGGTCATACGGCTCTACCTGGAACACATGTACACTTGCTACAACACTGCACTCGGGGGGGAAAAATAACTGAAAAGGTGTACACATATATTTTATTATAATAACATATTGATTGAAAGTTAACACAATGATCCACCATCTTTTGTTAGCTCATAAAATAATTTACACAACTATATTATGTTATGTCTCATGTTTATTTAGCAGTATACTAAAAAAAAATTCCAAGTTGCTAACTTACCTCAGCACCAGGTCCAATTAACGAAAGAACGACAGGAAAGAACACCAGTCCACTCACGAGTCCTACTAAAACTAAAATGAAGAGAACGTAGAAGAAATACCTGCAAACAAAAATTTACTCATAAAAATGTTATTTATAGAGTATCCTACTTAAAAAAAAATTTAATAAGCATAAATTTTCTTTTGTGGGAGTAATAAATGTTTTACATAATAAAGTGTAAGCACACATCCAAGACAGAAAAAACATTAAACTGCAATTTTATTTTAATGCCTGCAATGGTAAATATTTTAATAATTGCACATTGAATTTTGAAATGATAACTGCTTGCATACAGAAAGCCATAACATGTTGCCTGGACACAGAGCAGTTCTTACCTAACTATAAAATCAAACTCCGATAATGCTAGCATGAGCACTCCGATCAGCAGTGTGAAGGCACCATGAACAACCGGTGGGAAAGCTCGCTCCAACGACAGCTGCACTCTTCTGTTCCGACCTCCAATGCCAGTCACGAAGCCCTGCACGGGAAGAAGAGATTCACACTTCTACACAACCTGCACACCCATTCGTAAAGATGAGGTTGTGGCTACTTTTTTTATAACATCATAGAAAATGTGAACAAACGCATGTGGAAATACAATGAGTCATAAAATTGGTGTTACAAATAGAAATAAGGCTAACTACTTTTATACATGAATCTCCCATCACATCTTCACTTCCATAACTTACAGACATATTAAAGTAGAAGAATTGCCTCTACATGGCTTACTATGAGCTAAAAACTTCTGAAATTATTAAAAATAACTAGTTTGCACCAAAAAATTCACTAAGCAAAATGCACCAGAAGGAACAAATTTATTTATATATGCGTTGTTTGAAATACATGCCTAATATTTCAATTTAAAGGAAAAATTGCTTCTGCAGTTACTCTTCAGATGGGCATATAAATATGATGTTGCCACTGCCTTTTCACACAAGCCAAGTTTTCCCAAAAAGTAGATCACTTGAAATCTGTAGGGAATCGCTGTAATTCACATATTTTTTCATATCACCAAATCATAACATTTTTTTACTTTAAAGATTTTTATTTACTTTAAGAATTAAACCTTATATCTAAAAAAAACATTGCAAATTGAACCTGGATCTCTGTAGTGGGAGGCTAGTAGACCAGCCATGCAACCGCTGTTTTTCCATTGTTTTTTAATTATAGTAGAAAGCACCATGATGAACCAGGTCTGATTCCCGTGAGGCCCAGATTTTCACGTGTGGGAAACATCATGCATATAGCCTCTGGCCAGTTGATTTTACTATTGGCCAAACAGCTGGCATTTTTGCAATGATCCATTTACAACTGATTTCACCCCCTACTGATGCTGAAGACCTCGGGTGTTAAGTTCTACCCAAGTGTGTGTGTGTGTTATGTGTGTACGTGTGGGTGTTGGAATGTCTCTCCCTATCATCTTACTCCCTCTTTCTTTCTTACCCTAACGAGGAGAAGATAGTGTGTACTTACAAAGCATATGTGCACGGTGAAGTGCACTGCGACGCCGACGGCTACAACCAGCAGCACTGCAGGAACCGCGCTAAGCTTGATGCCCACAAAGCCCATGAGGCCGAGCAGCTGCAGCACGACGGCGGCCAGTGCACACACCACCAGGCACGCCGTCCACGCGTTTACCACCAGCACACACACGACCACGAACACGCCTACCAGCGCGCACAGCAGTGCCAACCCCAGTGCCTGCCGCAGTCCCAGGTACTGCTCCCAGAAGAGGAAGGGGATGCCTGATGGATAGTTGGGCAAGCCGCGGTCTTCGAACCTATGGCAGAGCGCGCGCACCTGCTCCAGAGCACGCGTGATGTGCTCCGTGTCGCTGAGGCCGTGAAGGTAGAGGGGGATCTGCGCGTATGTCAGAGGTCCAGACTTGGGGATCTGCCACACACAACACACACTCATTCAAACAATGTAGTCTAAAGAGGCAAGTATAAAAGCAAAGTTGTGATAACAATTAACATTTATAAATATACAGTAAAACACTTTTAATAAGTTCCCTTTTGAATAGTTTTCCTGCTTAATAAGTTTACATAGTTTTTCACTTGGTCTTTAAACCATTGTAATTTGGCCCTCTTAAGAACTTCTGATCAATAAGCCAAAATTTTTCATTCCCTTCAGTAACTTCTTAAAAAAGGTTTTACTGTATATAAAAACAATTTAGGAGGGATTATGATGTTTCACAAAAGTCTAAATAAGAAACCTACATTAAAGATGACTGCAGGCTTGTAATAAGAGATGTATAGTTTGTGTCTCGGCATATCTCCGTGAGAATGTGCAGATTTGTATTATTATTACCTAAGCACACAATATTTTGCAATGTATTGTATTTAAGAGCCTACACGTATTGTATACACAATACAAAACATATACATACATGACTAGAATAAACAAGAACCAGTCTTTATTAGCAATTGGCCTACCAGTATTTTGCACATATAGTATTTATCTGAATACTGGTTACTGAGGCCACCAGAGCACCTAAATGTTTAACAAAAATTTTAATTTCCTGTTGTGATTCGCCCCTGCAAACTTTACAATAATTAGTGCAGCATTTCTCTGAATATGCAAAGTATATCTCCGACTTTGTTGCGTAAAATGTTGGTAACTGAAAGTGAACTAAAATAATTTTTTTGGAAATGAAAACTACATTTGCATGATTTATTTTGTAGTTAGTTCTTAAACAATGCAAAATACATGCGAAAAATGTGCAAGGTGGCACTATCATACAAAATCTCTGTGAGAATATCTCGTGCAAGGCAGATGTCGTACGAAAGCAAAAGATAGAGCACATCCTTTTTTCGAGAGAGTTTTGCATGAAATTAGTGATTCTGTAGGTTGTTCTCTGCTCTAGTCATGTGACCAACTATATAGCAACCAGAGAACAAGGTTAAGGGCAGAGGATATAGCTGTGTGTAAAGGAATCCGGTGAAAAATATTCATTGTGAAGAACTACATATGGAAAATTTTGTTTTTGAAATGGAATGGAGTTCAGATAGTTCTGTGAAATTGTTGGAAGAGTACAAGAAATATCCTGTTCTATTTAAAAGCCACTACTTTAAAACACTGTGTGTTAATGAGATTTATTTATTAAAATTGTGGTTAGTTAATATGTTCCGAAGCCATCAGCTTTTCTCATACAGTGTGATCTGTGGACTCCGTTTCTCATAAAATTTTCGTGATATTCTCGCATAAAATTTCTTGTGCAAAACCTCATACAAAATCTGTTTTGCGTTGTGTAAAAGCTGCTTTGGCAACATATTATTGAAAAAAAGTATTATGATAATTTATATTGTGTGGAGCAGAACAGACACTCGCCTTGAGCTCGTAGTCAGAAGCCACGTGGTACCACTCCTTGGGCTCTGGCCTGAAGTTGGCTTGCGAGGCTCCGTACGCCAGGGCATCATTGTAGGCCCAGGCGCTCAGGTAGTTGTAGAAGGCCTTGGGGTTGATGATGCCCTCCCCATCGACGAGTCGCACCTGGGTGACCAGCGACTTGTCGATTGGGTTGTCGACGTGACCAGTCTGTACCAGAAGCTTGTAGGCCAAGATGCCCTCGTCGCTGGCGTTGCGGTACCACCGCTCCTGGGTGATGCTCCCATGCCGCCAGTCTCGGTCGAATGCCTTCTGCAGATCTGGGGCCACACAAACACTTTGCTTACAAATCTGTGGCAACAAGCACTGTTCTCAAAAGACTGTTTGTAGGCAATACAGTAATAAACAGACCAGTCATGTTGATATATGTACAGTCAACTGTGGACTGGGAAACAACTTACAGATATTATGTCTGTGTGTACCTCTGATGTGTTTTCGAAAACAAATCAATGTGCTGACACCATAAAAAGAGGATATCGTCATGCTGGGACAAAACACAGAACATGACACTTCCAAATTCTGGTCTTACAAGCCTGTAAATGAATGTGTCAAAACATAAACTGCATGTTCAAATTTTTTTCAAGGAATCAGGAACATGTTGCAGAATGCAGGAAAGTATAAAAAAAAAATTAAACTTCACTTTTGCATGAGCATTGCATGGAACCAAAGAAAAAATGTGGAAAGTAGAACCCCACCAATATGACCCCTCACAGTTTCCAGGAATAGGGTCATTAGCAAAGAGTGGTCATAATGTTTTGGGAAATTGTTGACTGGATTTAATGCACTCCCAACCCCTATAAGGCCAAATTTGCTATTTTTCATATTATGTCCATGTTCAATCACATCTAGTGCGAAAACAAGATTTTGATTAAATATGAATTTATTTTAATAGGCAAACATTTTCCAAAGATGATTTGTTAGTAAAATGTTAATTTATTTCAATAGACACAACTCTTCTGAATAAACTGATATCACGTAAGGCTATATACAACACCTCTTTGCTGTCAAATAATGTGCAAGCACCGTGCCTGAGTGCGGCACTACTTGGCAGCAAGCGCAAGTGGAAGTTTACAGGAAAACCAAAGGATGTGGTTTTGAAATATTAATTATGAATAATTTTGAAAGTGAAAGTACTAACAAATCACTACTTGCAGATAAGACATGCACATAAATAGTAGGACAACCCACATTTTGTATGGTTGCTTGATCCAAAAATATTTTGCTGGCTGGACCAACTTCCTCAGTGGTGGCAAAAGCCATGACTCACCACCTGCAGAGGCCAGTCCAGACAGCAAAATGTCATAAATGGAACCACATTTCAGTGCACTCGATATTTACTATAATAACAGTTTGACATGTGTATAGTAATATGAAAGCAACAATTTATTATTAAAACATTTTCAAGGCTGTCTACACTTGAAATGCTTTGCAGTGTGCCTCAGCAAAGTAATAATATAATAAGTAGACAGAATGCACTAGTACTCACAGGACGGTACTCATGATAGACACACGCACAAAAGTCAGACAAACACATTTTACACGCGGATGTCCGCGCGGTCGCTCGACATTTCACTGATACCCTTGAGAGGCATATTGAACCTTCCCTTGTTGCCAAAAATGTTTACAAACATTGACAGGGGGGCTAGCAGTTTCCATATAACACATTCCTTGACATTTTCCTTACTTTTTCAGGTATCCTGTTACATTTCCCTAACAAACATATGCTGCAAAAATTACAAATATTTGTTATGTTGTTTCCTAAAAAAGTTACATATTAATTTAAGGGTGGCATTAACATAGGCTTTCTTTATAGATGCTTTCCTATGTAATAAACATTTATAAAATACTTTAAAAAGTATAAAGCCACTAAGATGGCACACAGAAAACGATGACAAGTACCAGTTTCTTAGGGTTATAAACCAAGTCACGATACAAAGACAAGATAATACAATGTATAAATTCAATGAGAACCAATAAAACTGTTCAAATTATTATTTTATTTGCAAAATCTTCCACTTGCACCTTAAATCATATTTTCCACTATACCAATGCTTCATGTATCAACAAAAAATAGTTCAACCACAAAAATATGTATGATAATAGTTACTATTACATATACACTAACAAAATTGTCACCAGGCTTATAAATCTTCCGACAAAGGTAGAGTAAACCAAAATAACAGTATGATTCATGAGATGGCATGTATCAGAATATTAATTTTATTATTAAATACATGTATAAATATTTTATACAAATTCCGACTTCACACAAATTTCCCTGATATTTCTGACTTTTCCAGAAACGTGAAATTCCCTGACTTTTCCAGGTTTTCCCCGTTTTCTTTGATGCTAGCCACCCTTATTGAGCAGCACATAAGTTTCTTGTACGGAAAATTGGAAGATTTGTTATTAAAATATTAATTTAATTCAATACGCAGATGTCTTCCGAAAAACTTATACTGTGGAAGGACATATACAACACCAGTGAAACGTCGCATGACCGTGCATCCCCGTGCAGAATGTGTTCGTCCTACTTTAGTTTGTATGTGTGTATCCACCAGTACTACCCTGTAAGTACTTGTGCATTCCATCTACTTTTTATAATGTAATGAGTAGCCTACTGACCTATTCCTGCCATATCTGCTAAATACAAAATAATAACTCTTCTCCCAATAATGTATTTTAACTGTAAGGAAAAATGCCACTCACTTATGAGCCAGTCACGAAACATGCCGAGCCAGAAGTCCGGCAGCCCTCCATCATCATTCTTGATGACACTGGGCACACGCAAGAAGCTCTCGTGGTACTCGTAAAGCAGCTTCTGGTTGGTGGGATACTCAAAGTCGCCCTGGGTAACGGCATGCATGTCGTAGAAGCCAAAGTAGCGACCCTGGGCGGAGAGGAAGGCATGCTGATCCGTGTCCTGGGGCACAATGTCGGTCAGCTCGAGGCCGTCCCGTACCTTGGTGGTGCCCCACGCGCTCGCTGCCAGCAGGAGAGCCAGCGTGGCCGCACAGGCAGCCTTCACCCGTGGCCGCATAAGCAGCGGCGCGTAGTGGCTGGCCACCAGCCGCGACAGTGACCAGTCACGTGGTCTGCAGTTCAGCTGGCTGCCGCTCTCCACATCCATCGTCAGCAGTTCCCGCGTCGACCCCACCCAGCATTCCTGCAACATTCCCCTACTGTCATCCTCTCACTACAGCTGTGTTTCTTTCAATCACAGTTGCAGCTATGCCAAAATTCTCTACTGGCATAAATGTGCAAAAGAATTTAGTGAAATAGCATTTGCGCAAAATTCACCCACTTTTGACAGGATGAAAGAAATGCTAAATACACTATTTGAAAACAGTTTTTCAGGTGCATATAATGATTAATTCCTGAGATTAAATAACACAGTATTTATAAATTCTCTCTATTGTTCTTAAATATGTTTAATGCTGTAATTTTCTGGGAAGGATCAGAAAAACCTAATGCCTCATCTTATACCTAACGATTAATTTTTTTACTCATAAAAACCATTATTTTTTAGTTACCTATACATGTAGTTTCCTTGTACCATTGCACACATTTCTAAGACATCCACAAAACCCAAAAAGGAACATTGATGTCACATTTATACACTTCTTTCATCAAACCAAATAATGTGTGTATAGACTGTAAACAGTTAATTGAAGACTTTTGAAATCAACCTTAGAAAAATGTCACTGCCCCAACTTGCATACATTTTAACGGGCACACTGATTGGCATGCGCCCAGTAAAGTTGGTAACAACGGAGGAAAAGTAGTTCCATGTCTTAACACTGAATTGAAAGTGTTAGGTAAGCATGTGTCAATACAGAAATAATTTATTTTGCTTTTTGTTTTTTTTTAATGCATATAAGTGTTAGAACTATCGAATTTGTACAATATCTTCTTTTCTAATAATTACGCAGTTTTACTTGACCGACGCACAAATACAGTGATGGGGCCCATGGCAATGGTAATTTTACAAATGGCGGAAGACTACACAATGTGCATACAAGTAGATATTATGCAGGTCTACCAAAAGAACTCATTTTACCGTGAAGAGCCTATAACTGTGAAGACAAAAGCTGATTGTCTACATTACACCACACTATACCAGACTGCACTAACTCAAAAGCTAGTGCAATTTGTGCTGCACAAGTAGCCCAAAATAATCTGCACCAGCTACTGTGCAAGAGAGTTGTGACATTACATCTGACAGAGAAACCAATCTTCCACTCCTTGCGTAGAGAGTAAACATATATATAAGTAACAAAAAAATGTAAAATATTTCCGTCCTTTTATAAATTTTTGGTAGCCTAGCGGTCAACTTGTAACCTTAACCCATGTATAAAAGTGCACATACTAAGTTTCTACTGTAGCCATAATTTCTGTGACTCACATTTATATAATAAGTAGCACAACTTTTGATGTTCAAATCTTGATGGTGTATACTGAAAATTTTGTTAGTGTGAATAGCAAACAGCAGCAGGAGTACAGTAAAAGAATGGTGCAGGAGCAGATAGAGACTATAGTGTTTCTTACAACGTTGGTTTGGTTACAGACTGCAAACCGCAGTGGATGATGAAGATAATGAAAATTATGTGCACAACAGTCATTGCTTAAAAAGAGAGTGCACGTAATTTTTTAACTCCCTCCAATTTTCAAAGTGCCGAGGAAAAACTTTTGGTGACGTAAGAAAGTATAAAAGTGAGAAAACTGTACTGTAAAAGAATTATATAATACTAACAAAAACAAAGGCACAAATAAGTACTGTACATACAAAATGAAAGGGAGAGAATGGAGAACATAGGATTAATTTGCAAAATCATTCAGTAAAATCAACACTTTGCACGTTTCCTAAAACAAATAAACTTAACTTAGAATCGTAAATTATATTCATGTCACTTCATTGCGGACGGCGGTTAAGGAAAATGGCGGAATGAGCAGTTTTACAAAGTGCTAAACAGGTGCCGATATTACATTTCACTCAAGAAAACGCACTAAAACGGTACTTACAACCAACTATGCTTAAAAAAAGCAAAAATTAAAAAATTATTAACCACCGATAAAATATTCCGGCAACACCAACAGGGTACTCGTATAAAAACTACGAGAAAAAAGCACATACACAATACTTTGCAATGAGAAAATTTACTGTTTACATTTGATCACATTGTCTGTCTGTTGAAATGGACAATATGCACTTGTCGCGGTAACTTTTTCAAAAGCCTGATGCATGTCACATTTAATTTTAACGTGTATTCTAATAAACAAACCTTAAACTTTGAAATTTATGTGGCCACATTTTAAAGCAGAGTACAACAGTAAAATATTCTTGCTGTTCTGTTTTGAGACTATGTATCAAGTGACTTTTTTTCCCTGTCCGCCATTTTCTTTCCCGCATTTCCCTACCCATACATTGATTCATTTGAACAGTAACCATGTGTGTGTAAACGAACGGAAAGAAGCAGTACTGGCTGCATTTATTTAATGCAGTTTTATTTTTAATGAGGGAATGTATACAAATACCAAATGAAACTAGCCAAACGTGACTACGTAAAGTGTTAATATTTTCACTGCAGTGTTTTTAAATTCTATATTTGTTACAGTTCCTTTACCTCCTTTCTAACCTCTAATCTTATGCCCCTAATTCCACACGTTAACGACTCAAGTAATGAGGATACTTCTAAAATAAGGTAGTATTGTTATATCTTACATTTAAAACTGAAAAACAACCCTCTGTATTGAACTTGGAAGGGTAAAATGTGGTATTTGATAATGTTATTGACATAATTTCGCATTTACCTTTTGGTGGGTTAATCGCCAAATTTTGTGTTATTTCGCATGTGCGAAATAATCGTGGCTCTATGTGCAATTTCAAATATAGTTTATATGGCCACTATGAAGCTGGAACTTATGACTACAGATGGTTTCACATGGGAACCATTGTGATGCCAAATCTCTGAGATGCTGTGCCTGGGTATTGGAATAACAACATGGTACCTTTACCAATCGTGGCAGCCAAGAACTCCAATGAGAGAATATTACTAACTATGAACAAACAGCACATGCAGTATAGATAAGGCAGTTGCAGGGAGTGTACTGACCGGAGTCTGGGGGGGTGTTGGGGCAGAAGGGGCCAGCACTGTGACAGTCTGCTGGCGGTCGGGTGGGAGTGCACGTGCTATCGTCTGCAGCTTCCTTGGTGGCTCTGGGACGACTTGGCCCCTGCGCTTGCGGGGGCTGGGGGCGATGGGGCGGGGCGGNGCAGCACAGCAGGTCCACGCGACCCGCACGCCTCCGCCACAGGTCCAGGCTGACCAGTGCAGGGAACACCAGCAGGCTGGCCCCCAGGTTGAACACCACCAGCACCGCCGCCTGACAAACATACATAATTTTTCAAGCTGCAGCACCATAGCTCATTCCCAAAAAACTATTCAAAATTTAGTTACAGCGCTCTTCATGGTAAACTGAGCACTTCTGAAAACCTTGCTTAAGATATATTTGTGTATTAATCCACCATACATAAAATTAACATTACCATGGGGCTGATCACTTTATCCACGTACCGGTCCAGTGAAATTATTGCAAAAGTAATTATATTAAAAATTTGCAAATTTTTACATTTGTATGCATTTGAAAACCAAAAGCAAAGTAAATAATTTCCATATTCATAAACGTATACCTAACACTTTTAATTCAACTACAGCTTATGAAACTAATTTCCCTCCATCATTACCAACTTTCCTAGGTGCATGCCAATCAGTGCCGCCATAAAATACTATACAGTATCCACAGGTAGAAGCAGTAACATTTTCCAAAGGTTGATTTCAAAAGTGTTCAATTAACCGTGAACAGCTCATATAAATTTAGAGCCCAAGTTTCTAATTTTGACACCCAAACATTGTCCCAAAACTTACAAAACAGATTAACGGAACAAAACATAAAACTGTGTTTGGTTACGCAGTTGGCATGACTCATCCACATTCTGGTGGTTGCAGGTTCAGTTATAACTTCGTGAAGTGGCTTCCCGTATCATTTTGCATCTCCTTTCAGGCGTAGCAACTAGAGGAACCACATTTGATTCCTGGCAGGGCCCATCCTAGATTTTTGCTTGTGGCAATTGTGCAGGACGAAGCCACTGGTTAGTGGGTTTTCCCTGTGATCTCTTTTTACCCCTGCCCTTATGCAATCTTCCTTTTCCCCTGCCCATGTATTCCAGCACTGCTCCATATTCACCTTATTTTACCCTCGTTGGCTCTGAAGATCTCGTTGTTAGAAGCCACCCAAACCTCTTTAATCGACTCCTCCTTTCAACTAGTTTATTCCATTTAAAATTATGACTGTACATTTATGAACAAGAATACATTAATTTTATTACGTATTATTACCATTCTTTATTCTTAAAATTTCAAAGTTCGTATACTTCAATCACTTTTTTTTTACTAATTAAACACGGCTGTCAAACCACCACAATAATGAAGACTGAGAACCAAAAGGGGTGGAAAAGAGGATGTATTAATAATAAATGGGACTTTTAAATAATTTAAATATGTAATGTTTGTGAAGTTATCATCACCCATAATATCAAAAATACATTACTTCATTTTTGTCATGCAATCTTATCAATGAAAACTAATTAATGTAAAAAAAGTTGCATCTCAAAAACAGAGATGCACAAGTTAGATATTCCAATTTTTTTCTATCATGGTGCTAGAAGGAAAATGGTAAATTTTCTAATGTGGAAGTTTGAAACATTAGCTTTACTCTCACCAAATAGGAAACTGGCAAAATTTTCATATCTCAGAAATATTGAGTATCTAATTCAAATGTACATGATGCAATGAAAAATTACTTTGCACATACGCCATTTCAAAACAGTTGACCTAAAGACAGGAACAGATGCCAGTTCCCGAAACGTTATTACTGGTTTGCCAAGAAAACTTTGTGTGTTCTTCTGTCTTCATTGTGATGCAATGTTTTGAGCTTACTCTTTGACTTGGTGTTCATCTGTGTTGTCTTCATTGGGTTGTCTAGAGTTTTATGCATGCATTTGTATACACCGTCGTGTCTTTGTTGCTTGTTCACTTGTTACTAGTCCTGTTTTGCTCTTTGCCCCACGTATTTGGTAGAACTGACTGAACACCTCGTGGAATTATTGTTATGTATGTTTTAAATAACTGTTGACAACAGCTAGTCTTGGTTTCTTCTTATGTGTGTCTCTGTCGTCATCCTCTTGTGTTTTCCTTGGTGACATAATTATGCAATGGCGTATGTACAAAGTAATTTTCCATTTAATCACTTCCTCCCATTGCAAGTAGAGTATTGTTCAAAGGACCATATCAAATATACACCTCTGAGCTAAGTGCCTGTTGCTGTACTGGTAGGTCAGTTGTAGAACATACTGAATTACAGATGTAGGGTACTATTTTATTGCATACATGTGGCTCATATTGTACCACAATACAAATACAAAACTAAAAAAAATTGCAAAATTGGTGCAGCATTCTGTTTTCCTAAGTCAAAGGAAGTGCAGGATGGAAAGTCTACTACATATCAACTGTATCATTGACTAAAAGATGAACTAGACTGATGAATACATAATGTGCATACAAGTAGATCTTAAGTAAAGGCTTTCAAAAGTACTCAATTTACCATCAACAGCCCATACCAACGATGGGATTATACAAGCTGGGCTACCTACCTGTAATGAGAACACTCGCAGTGCTGGGACAGGTATGATAGCGGCAGAGAAAAAAGCGCAAACGTTGCTCAGTGCCGAGAGGATGACGTTGACCCCAGTTCGTTTTAACACTACGCCTGTCTGCTCCTATGGGGATCAAATAATTGTGACCAGGTTAGCATGTACAGGACAGTTTATTTTACAATTCTATAAAGCAACAACTTGTTCAGTCACTTACGACTGATTAAAAAAAGTATTCAAACTAGTTATCTGTTGTTCATTATTTTCTTTTCTGATTTTCATGAATTACGCTTGGAACTAAAACCACTGATAATGCACATTTTTTCATGCAATGGAATTATTTAAAGACATATTGAATGAAAACAAAAATCACACAAGGCTTTATATCTTCTGATTACAAATAGTACTACATACATATGAAATTAAAATGACAGACACAAATCATCTCTATCAAATAATGAAACAGTGTTCTTAATCTTGTTATTACAGCCCAGAGAAAGAAGGCAGATAACAAGAGTTTTCTGATTGGGTCAGTTCAATGGCTGAATATAACCCGAGTTACCTTTTTTATCACTGGCAATCTGGTAAGACATTCATAATTGTAATTGTTATTATTTTCTCAATGGCAGCTCACAAGTTCTTTAAAAGAAATAATACATAGTTTAAAATTTTTTTACAAACAATGATAGAAATATTTATTCAACCAATGTGCAGTTATTTAATTTTTTCAGGCAGCTGGTAAATAAACATCTCTAGGCAAACAAACTTGCATGAAGATATGGCGGGAATAGGCTGTCAGGCTACTAATTACATTATTAAAAGGAGATAGTAAACACAATTACTCCCAGAGGAATACTCGCAAACACACACACATGCGCGCAGAGAGAGAGAGAGAGAGAGAGAGAGAGAGAGAGAGAGAGAG